>DWTZ01000038.1:0-12130 GCA_018246075.1 Lamproptera meges | reverse complement strand
AAACGTCGGGAATTAAATATAATTAAATATGTAAAATAAACGCGATAAAATCCGTTAAAGTCCTTTTATTCAATAATAAGGATAGAGTATATAGAATTCATTTTGGCATGTGTGGAAAAAAACAAAAGTCAAAGAAAATAAAGTTTATTTATGTCCTTCAATAATACGCTCAACTGTATTAAGCTAATTCTTTTAATACAAATTATTGAAAATTTAGAGCGATTTTATTTTATACATTATGTTCGTTATTACTGGGTTAGACAATCAATATTTTTTTTGGTTGCTCTTGTTTACTTGCACTTTTAGTGTTAAAGAAGATTAAAGGTTGTTATAATATAATTCTTATAGGGCAGCTCATAATGCTACAAATGGAATCCTCCCTCCAGTTTTGCTTATAATTACATTCACCCATCTAAAAATTTTAGACGGATAAAAAAAAGTCTCGCCGAGTTTCTCTCGCTGGTTTGTCTCAAAACAGAGACGTTACATTGAGACCAATTTTTTTGGATATCCAATGAAGACAAAATTACTCACCTGTTTACTTCATTACCATTCTTTTAGAAAATAGAACCACGTTCTTATCAAAATCCCAAGAAACGAGATACTTTCAGATAATCTACAAATGATGTTCGTTCTGCGGTATTTATTTTTGATATTTTCAACTGAATCAAAGAAGATGGATGTACTAAATTTATGCTTAGTTATTTCTTTTATTTATGCGAATACTAAACATTTATTGGTGACGGGACCCAGGATTTGTCCCATGACCATGGAGGCTGTAAAGTGAGTGCGGGAATTAAATATGCAAAATAAACGCGATAAAATCCGTTAAATTATTTTATTCAATAAAATATTTATGCTGTAAATATACTTCGAATTACTTGATATGTATGTTGAATTTATGTATTCTCTTTTCCCGACCGACTCACCTTTACCTTACCTCCTTACGCTGCTCTTCTTTTAATATTTTACTACATGTTTGAAGTTTTAGCCAACGTTTGCAATTTAGTTGCAATACGTTGAATTTTAGGACAACGGTAGTAATTTTATGGCGTTGAATATTACAAATATCGAGTAATTTTAAATGGGACTATTACTAACGATTAATAAAACATAAGAAAGATTAAATTCCAGTTTTAGGACGGTGAAACAGAGTAACGCCAATAATAAACAAACGCTCCGATTATCTCTTTCTTTAAGAAACTCGGCAAAAGGTAGTATTTGCTGTGTGCACTCAGACTTTTGTTTTACGGCATATAGGTTTTTAATAATAAACGTCTAGTAAGTATCTAGCCTTTTCGTCCCGATCTTTTTATGATCGTAACATAATTTTAAAGTTGAATGTACCGATCACTGTCCTCAATTTGTCTAATAGAAGGAAATTGTTTTTGGTTAATTGCAGTTATGACTTAAATTTGAATACAAAAAAAAATGCTCATTAAATGTTACGTGATTTAGACTATAAATTAAAGTTATTTCCCATTCATTGTTTGAATGTGAACATTTTCTATTGATTATCATGTTTACGCAGATAATGCAAATGTATGTAACATTGCTAACGATAGCTTTTGTATAATATGATAATATATGATAAGCCTGTAGTTGGAAACTGTGGGTTATCTTTATGAGATAAATATTAGTCGTTTACGACGTTTTTTGTAATTATTTACTCTAAATAAAATCTGTAACTGTTGTAAAATTGCGCGCCCACCGCGGAGAATCTGCATTAGGTATTAACAACCATTAATATGGACAAAAATATATAAAAATCGAGAACATTCACGATGTGATCGGCATAAGATATATAAGTTAAATTTTTAACAGTATGAGACAGCGAACGATTGTAATAATGTATGTTAAACTACATATATATCACGCAAGTGACTGAATTGTCTTTGTTGACAATGAAATTTTATAAACCTAAACCTAAGTATAATCTTGGGTATCTTTAAAAAGATTTACCGAATATTATACTAATAAAGTAATAATAGTATCTTTTTAAAGTATTTGTGGTTAAGATGATTGGGATACGGTCCAAAAACCCCCTCATGAGGTGCATTAGAGGGGAGGGCTATGTCCAGCAGTGGACGAATGCAGGCTGATGATGATGATGTGGTTAAGATAATAATTCTCAGTGATATTAATAATACTTTTGAAAAAATTGTAAAGAATATTGATGTGCATATCACATACGAATAACTATTTAAATTATTACTTGTGTTGATACGAGGGATATGTCTCATAATAGTAGAAAATCCTGCGGGAAAACCATAGATAAGAAAATGACGTCAATGTTGTTATGGTTACAAATGATGTCACTTTGTTAGTATAATACCAGAGATCACATTGTTTACTTTTAAATTTAAGATAATGTAACAAGTGTTTAGACTTTTGCAACACAATCCGAGACAATATTGACAATTCACTAATAAATGAATTTATAAACTTCAAGGAAGTTTGATACTAAGTTGTTTTCAGTACTCTGGTTTCTTAGTTGTATTTACTTATACCTACGTAAATTAAAGCCCCGAGACCTCGCCTCCTCGCTTGCAAAAATACAGTAACGCGAGTATTTCTGCGTCTCAGGGAAAGAAGCCGGCCAACTTGCATGCCGCCCAGGTAGGGTCGGCCCGGACAGCCAACACCCACTGGGTTCTTTTGAGTATCAAAGTACTCCCCTACAGGGGGGTGTCGACCCACACGGGTGCCCTGTGGGTGTACTATGGACCTTATTACTCCCACGTACAGGCGAACATTGGTGAGCAGTCTGCTGGGAGTTTCCGCTGCTCTCGCCACTCGAGGCCCGAGGTGCTCAAAGTGAGCGCAAATCGTTCATCGGTAGTCTAGGACTAGGCCGAAATGCTTCATTGTCGATTTGTCGTCGACGCGAACGTCGCAAACGTTGGCGATGTAGGCTTTGAGTGACACCACCAGACCGCCTTTGACCCGGGACAGGACAGGTAGGAATCTGGGCCTGGTGTGGACGGTCGACTGGCCCTTGCGGACTTCTGATGCTCGACGATGCAGGCCACCACGATTCTCTCGAAGAGTTGGCCCACATAAGTCTAACAGCATGATCAGTCGATAGCCGGAGGGTGAGTCCGCAGTACTCCCCTCGTTTTTAATGAGGACGAGCCTGCCTGTCTTCCACCTTTGTGGGATTATAACTTAAGCAAGACAAGCAGAAAACATCAACCCAACCCTGGGCTTAGGGCGTCTCATAGAGCCACCGCCCTTATTTTAAGAAGGGCTGCACCGAACTCTTCAGGTGTTACAACTGACACTTCCGGGACGCCCGTTTTTTGTTTCTTTTTTCGTGGGGAAATGCCTGCGACCCACGACCAGACACCCAGCCCTCAGCGGTTCCAGATTGTAGGCTCTGCGACTCATTCTTGGCTGAGGCGGACAGGGATAGCAGGTCAGCCGCCTTCGTTCCCGTCCACCGCAAGCTCCTAGCCACATCCGAAGCGGTGTTATTCTGCTCGCTTAGAGCAGGCTCCTCCACTACTGGCCTTACACCACAGGCCGGCTAAGTTCTAGCCATTCCGCAGCCTGTTAGCCGCTGGGAAGCTAAGAGGTCGCAGGTACTGAACCCCACCGCTATGGAAATAATTGCAAATATTAAGCAACATTTATTTTCGATTAAAAAGTTTGGAGAACGACATACCTACTCTTTTGCCAAAAAAACAATTACCAGGCATGCTAAGATATTTGTGACGGTAACGAAAAAATCTTTGAACCTCTTTTTGTCTTCTCACTTGTTTGCTTTGTTATGAAAGCTGTTCTTGAAAATAGATAAAAACTAAATGCGAGCCGTTATTTAGTATATCTGTTTAAATAAGTTAGGTACGCAAGAGATTTAGAGGTAATATAAGGCGCGTCTGTTCTGCCGTATTCCACTGTCGCGTGATAGGCGTCTCAATTTCGAGTAGGGAGGACAAAAAGAGAAACAAACGTCACTGCAGCAGTCTATCAACGTAGGTTACCCAAGAAAATATTGCAAAATCGAGAAATTTACCACCCATTCGATTTTTAATTCTAGAAACTGGCACTTTGCATAGATGTATTCAATTAATTTTGAAACAATCTTTAGATCCAAGATGGGCGTAAATAATGGTAACCAGTAATCAGAAATAAAATCGACTTGACATTTTGATGATATTGTTGGACAAGGTTCAAGAATATACTGATAACGTTCTGTCTCGTTCCGTATCAATAGTCCATCATTATGATTCCGAGAAAGTTTCGTGCCAGGTTTTCATTTAATATTTTGAGACTTAGGAGGGATGTTGTTGATTACATACCTAGAGCATGAAACCAGTATTACGGGGTGATATTATGCAGAATTTACTGTTAAATTTAGAAATGCCAGCATAGAGAAAGTAGAAGGAATCTTTGAAGGGGCGTACTGTTTCATTAGGTGACCACACCCGCGTACATTTTGGTAGTTGTGATGGCTGCCATTTAACAAGCTGACTTTGAATTGGTTGGTCAACCCCTTATTCACCATATCTGGCGGCAAGAAATTTTATCTGTTGCCCAAATTGGAGAAATACTCAAGGGTAAACAGCTTCGAAGAGACATGAGGTTTTCAGGAAAACTTAAATTCAAATATCTTTATTCAACATAGTAGAGTTGCGCTTACTTATTAATGGTCTACAATCATTTAAGAAGCCGGTTACATGGTAATGACCTTCAACACAAAAGTTCCTTTCCTTTTTTTAAAATTTATTAATGGTTAAATTTTAAACGTTTTCTAGGATTTAGTTGTAAAAGCGAATACGATTTCCCGTAAAAGATTTAGAAAAGGGTAAACAGGTTCGAAGAGGATAACGAGGTGATGGTTGCGCTGAAAAGCTTTTTCCTGGACCAAGACAAAACTTTTTCAAACGGATTGAATTTTTCTATAGTTATTATATTTTATCTCATTCTTACTACTTTTTAATCCCTCCTTGTATACTTAATAATTTATATCTTTTTTGTGAGGTAGACGTGAGGTTTATACGAATGGTCGCGAAAGCTTAAACGACTGTTTTCTAAAACCATTAAGAGAAATTGTTTTGGTTAAATAATACAAATTTTCTTTAAAACCGTAAACACTTTAAACAGCCGTAATATTTCATACGTTTATGACATAAACACCAATTTTTTTAATTAACAGGTACTTGCCTCTCATCCTGGTGAACGTCCTGCTTCCAGCTGCAATTTGCCAAGGAGACCTGAACGCAGATACTGAAGATTGGCTAATAGAATTGTTGAATTATGTAAACCAATCAACACCGAATAATGTTAAAGGTAAGTAAGTGTTCACATCGTTATTATAAACTCGTAGAATTTAGTGCCTCGGATTCGGTTCCTATGTCTTTGTAAGTTAAATTTCTTTCTAAGACAGCTTTTACATATATCGATTCTAATATTATTAAACGGAATAATTTGTTGTTTGTTCTAAATAGGCTGCGAAACTACTAAATCGATTTTCTTTTTTTTTCATCGCTAGAAAACTAAATTATCCTTGAGTAACATAGAGGACTTTTTACTCCAAGACCGTTGTGACGGAAGTTACTTATAAGTTATAAGTAATTAACATTACAGGGGTAGAATTGCTTAAATGATTTTAACCATTGTTGGATTGTAGGTAGTTGCAGGACTAAGTGCAGATAAGTGCATAAGCAAAGTGGATGATGGAGGGGCTTGCTCCTGCCAAGACAGGACTGGCGTAAGTCCTGATAGGACCTTGTTGCGCAGCGATCACTTGCTTTTGTGATTGATGAGTGGGAACAGGCGACCTAGAACGAAGGCCACCCTGTTTTTTACCCGCATAATGTGCTGGTGGAAGGAGAGGGGGCGATCGAGAGCTACCCTTAGGTAATTGGTTTTGTTCACCCATGGCAACCTAGGAGTCGATTAAGAGAGGGAAGGATCAGCTTACCCCGTGAGAACAGGATGACCTTTTGGATAAGTTTATTCAGATGCTCCATGTCTGAACCAATTCGGTTTCGGCTGCAGATTGGAGGCGTCGACTAATGATAATGAGACATCTACCAAAGATGAATATGTAAGTATCGTCCGCAAACAGAGCGCCACTGATATGTCGGTTGAAGGGAATGTCGTTGGTGTACAACGTGAAAAGGACAGGACCTAATATGGAGCCTTGTGGTTCTCTGCTTTGACCGGGTGAGGGTGTGATAGCGTTCCATCAGCGCTGTATGGGAATGTTTGCTTGCAGAGGAAGCCTCTTATGATGTTTACGAGATGGTCAGGCATGCCGAGCGTATATAATTTGTGTATAAGCCCTTGATGCCAAACTTTATCGAACGCCTTTGCCACGTCGAGGAAAATGAGACAGGAATGGGAAAAGAAGGAAACAGGAATGGGAAGCTCTCTTCCCACCGTGAAGTCGAACAAGCGGATTAGAATGAGGCGTTCACATCTCTTCCCCAAGCCTTTGAGAAGACTTGCGGGTCGATATAAGCGTCTAATTATTGTCGGGTCACAGCGTCCTTCCAAGTGCTTGGGAATATACCCTTGGAAATAGCTGTGTAATAGATAAGGACGAGCAGGTTGATGATGTGAGTTGGCTAGATTTTAATAACGTTTTAAAACTTCACAAACAATCACATACCAATCATAAGCAGGAATCGCCGCCATCTTGCATCACATGAGATATTTGGTGTCGTTTGGCCAGGCCTAACGGGGGTTTTGTCTATTGAGACCCGCTCCGAGGAGGCCTCGACGTCACGTTGGATATGATTTGTGACTGCATGATTAGCGATAATAGCGACATTAGTAGTGCATAGGACTAGAGGAATGATGTCTAGGTGAGATGAGATGTACTGTCTAGCTGTGATTTGAGCTAGTGCCAGTCGACTATAGTTGTAGGCCATATTAAGGGAAGTATTATTTATTAGTCCACTGTTCCATCGGGTGCGATTGCTAATGAAATCGCCGGAATGACTGTGCCTCCTGGGAAGAGTGGCGTCTCAAAGTCGGATTGAAGCGCGAAAGCTTGAAAACTCAAATACTAAAGATATTGTCATCTCTCGATAGCTAGGCAGTTTTTAGTATTAAAACCACATTCAAACATAACGTTCACCCGATAGCTGTTACATAAAGTCACTAGAATAGTTCCAGCGCTTTCAAAATTTTCAATATTTTAGATTCTCAACCAAAATAAGTAAGTGATAGTGACTCGAAAAAACGTTCGTACTATAGAATTTTCAATATTGTTTTATCATTTTAATTACCTTTTATTCACTGCTGAGATCATCCAAAAAATAAATTACGAAACAATTGTTTTATTGATTATTTTTACAGTACATATTGTATAGAGAATATTTAGGGCTTCCACGAACATGCAAACTGGCTGAGGTACTTGTTAAACTATCCTAATTTATTCATACAGTATGTCCTTGTTGTCTCAACGGCATGTGGTTTAATGTAAAAGAATAAAACTGTAAAGATAACGACGCTTCCATCCTCCTGCAAGCGTTTTTGACGCATAGTAGTACCTATACCATGTGCTTAAACGGTTTCGCAGCGTATTGACAACATCAAGACGTAACATCCCTTATCCCTTAGTCATGAATCAATAACCCGTTACCAATTTTAATCAGCTGATCGTGTCTCAACATTTCTGTACGAGGAAAACATAATCTGATACATTTCTTTTAATAATTTTTGCATTCCTCATATCGTAGGTGAGGTGAGCAAGGATAATGCTGATGGAACCGATACCGACAATAAAGGAGCTCACACCGGATATGAAAGTAAATGTATTTTTTTATGTTGTTTCATATTTAAATCTTTCGTATTAAAATCTAATTAAAACCTTGTTTATGAAATACAATAGGAACTTTATATTACATTGATATAAAATAACCAACCAACTATTCTTCTGATGATTAATACTTGATAAAAAGTGATTTAACAAATCTTAGGAAAACAAGTTTTTGATGCATTCTACATTATAAAAATAAATTAAATTATTCAAAAATGACGAAAGGAGATAAGAGACGAACTCCTAATCACTAAGTTGTAAACAAAGAATTGAAAAAAATAATATGATATTTGTTTACCACAGGTTGTACAACGGATACAGGAGCAAAGGGTCTGTGCGTAAGCTACTACCAATGTGATTCTCAAGGCCTTGTAGATAATACTACGCTTATAGATCTGAGGTAATGTTTTCTAATATAAATGAAATTTAATCTGTTTAGACGACCCGCTTGACGATCTTGACTGTTGCCCTAGAGGATGTGGGTTCAATTTTCACCATTGAAAAATATTGTGCAAAGAACATTGCGTTTCTCACGTGTCTGCGTGTTAGAATCTATATTTACTAACAAAATTGAATTTATGTAGTTATCAGTCGCCTAGGTCGTTGGGTATAGTACAAGATTTGGTTAATTTGATATTGGATGATGTTGTGTTTTACATTAATCTTTGGTCACTGCACTCTTTGTTGTTCAAAATGTAAAAAAACAATTGTTGGTTTAATAAAGGGTTACTAAGATTAAAAGCTCTTCAATTGTGTTTCAGACAGAGCAGTTGCCCCGAATATTTACAGAAGTGCTGCGCGATCTCAAAGGTAGATTTCAAACCCACGAAACCCCCATCCATGGTGAACAAGAAGTGCGGCTGGAGCAATCCTGCTGCCAATATCATTAACATCAGGGACTCAAATAATATCAACAGTAAAACTTATGCGGACTTCGGAGAGTACCCTTGGATGATTGCGTTGATCAAGTAATGTCACATATATCTATATAAAAATAATATAATTGCCTTATATGATTGCCAGATCAAATCCTAGGGTTATCCTGATCACAAATTTAATTTTGATTTTATATTGGATTGGAAGCGACAGTTTGATATGATCATTTAATCGCTAGAACATTAAATGTCTTTGCCGTGGTTGGTCGTGGTTTTTAAGGCTGTCGGTGATAGATGGTAAATGCTGCATTTTTTTAAATCAACTACGATTCAATCTCTTTGTAAAAAATGCTATGATTTGTTTAAGTAAGAAGGCAGCCAATATCACCTCAAAGCTGTAACATCATTTTGTTTGATTCCCAGTTAGTTCGAACTAACAGTGAACCAAACCTAATGTGTGCAAACTACGAAAGATGCTGATGTAATAGAATACCTAAAATTCTACCGACCGCACTCTCTATTTATCTTCTACCACCGCCACCCCTACTACAAGGCTTTGGGAATTATTTTACCCTATTATACCCCACCTGCGTTCCTTCATGACTTCAAAAGATCTGCCTATTCCCAAGCGTCTTGGCTTTCAAGTCCAACATTCTTACTTCCACTAAATTCATCACATCACGGAATCCATCGAAACCCATATAACTTAGGGCCGACACACCGAGAGCACCTCAAGCGTTAAAGCATGGCACGAAGGGCTCATACACCAGTTATATCAGTTTGGCGTGCCTGACTGTCTCGTTCACATCATACGAGACTTTCTCTGGAAAAGAATGTACGTAACGTCACATACCGTACTTAAAGACTGCTTCATTTGTAGACGATACTTGCATTTTCACCTTCAGCGTCATTCCTACCATCATCCATCGACGCCTCCAATCCTCATCCAGGCCTCTAGGGAACTGATTCCGGAAATGTATAGTCGAAATCAACTTAATTAATAGTAATAAGTAATTTTGTTATCAAGGTCTTAGTCAATCTTTCCTTCCATGATCCGCCTTCTTTACTGCTCAATTCCTAGGGAGGAAAAAACTAATTACATTGAGGTAACAATCGACCGGTCCATAACCTTCAGCCCACAAATTGCGCGGGCCGAGAACAGAGCGGCTTACGTTCCAAGTTACAATTACCTAACCGAAAGAGTGTATACACTACATTTATACACTTAAAGTTGGCGAAACCTTTAAGAAATCGCAATCAAGCGAAACAATTAAATTGAAACAATTCACATCTATACGTAGCATTTATAATATAGGTATTTTCTAAATATGTAGAAAGACTCTGTTTCTACAAGCAGTGTTGTGTATGTAGTGACCATTTTAGTGTAAATAGCTTATTGCTATTCACGATGATTACTTTTTTTCAATTACAGAAAAGGCGCTGATTCCACAACGTGGTCGCAGAAGGATTTCTTAGGTGGTGGGACACTAATTCACCCATCGGTCGTTATGACCGTAACTCACAAAGTCAGGGATTATTCAAGTGATCAGGTAACGAATTTATCAGTATTATACTTGCGCAAACGTTTATTTACATCCTTAACGACATGCCCGTATTTTTATTTATGATGAACCGTTGTTTTATAACCTATTAATTGTAGCGTTAAAGTTACAAATCGGTAAACGTGGAAACAAAAATAAATTCAATAGAGAAGATGGAAGGGTATCGACTACCACCTGCTCAGGACCCAATTGTTTTTAAAATAATAAACCAAGCACAAAAACACTGCAAGACAAGGGGAGAACGCATTAGTTGAAGACTTTCGTCTTCATGCTCTGCGGTATTGACGACGTGTGAATGTGGTTCAGCTTCCTAAATGCTGCCCAGCCAAACTGAATCCTCCTATCGGCTTCCTTCTCGAAGTTTATATTCATCGACAACTTCGAGAGTAACACCATCGACACTGACCGGTCTCGGAAGAACGTGTTCGTTAAACATGACTTTCGTCTTCTTAAAAAATAACATAAAAATGCTTATTAGTCGTATTGTTACAATTCTTGTTATGTTATAGAAGGAGAATAATTCACCCAACTATTACCAATTAAAAGTTCTCTTTGAAATAATTTCATATCAAAGTAAGTCAATAAACAGAATAATAAGTCGCTAAGGTATCATCTTCTGGGTATTTTACTTTACTTGATTAAAATTTGAATATAAATTACTTTAGAACTATAACAACATGTACCTCAGAATACTGTTTGTGGTGTACGAACGGACAGTTCTTCGTACCGTGTAAACATCTCTTACTGATCATGTGCTGCTGCATCGAAACGTGCCTGGAATGCTGTGAAATTGGTAGCTATACACGCCGGCAGTTGTTCGAACCTAATAACTTAACGATTTAGATATAATGGAAGAGAAGGTCTCTTGCAGCATACTAGCTAAATTAATAATGGATAAAAAAGAAAGGAACGCAGAGTTTCTTACCGGTTCTTCTGTGGATGGGTCTAAGTTTTTAAACCAGTGGTAAAGTGGTACATTGCTAAATTCTTTACGTTCATAAGCGCTCAGTAGAGCCTAAATTGAATAAATATTTTATGTTTTTATATTGAATAAAATCAAAAAAGTTAATTATGCTGACAAAAGGCATAAACATTGTAATTTTTCACTAACTATATTGATGCTAGTCACAACTGTTGACGACTAGTGGATCATTGTTGATTTCATATCTTGAAGTCAAAACTTGCTGATCACTTTTCCCTCTGGATAAATAGGACATTATAAAATGAAATCACAACGAAAGATCTCCGAATAACTTGTTTAAATCGTTGAAGTTTGTGGCTTGTTTTATTTTCAGACGTTTACTTTAAAGAGCAATGTATTTAACTTTTCATTGCACATATAGACGATAATGTAAAGATTAGAAAACGGAAAGTTCTATGTGCCGACTCGTGCAATAAAAAGCATACATTAAAAGAGGACCATATCCGCAATCACATAAAAACTTAAGCTGCGGTCAGTGTAGCTTATTCGGCAACGATAAAAACGACCGAGTGCCGAAACGGTCCAATAACCTTTCTGTATCTTAGGCGCGCTGCACACATGCCGCGAGTTATTGACGCTCAGTGTGCGCCCGGCCTTAGCAATGGCGCTTTATTGTGTACCGTTAAATTTTACAGTCCCGCATAAACGTCGGTCAAAGATTATGCGCTGCAGACAGGCAGAATTAATTGATTGATTATAACTTGATTTTATTATTAAATAGATATAACGATATTTTTCCGCTTCTGGTACATGGATAACAAAGTTTTCAAAAGTTTCTTGGGTGGTCATTCATATTGACGTGAAAACCGGCGGGATTTAAAATCGTCATCTAACGCTGACAAATTACAAATACTGACTTAACCCTTTTCTTGTTAGTGTATCTGTAGAGATACATTAATAGCGTAATATATTTATCAATGCCCTTGGCAATGTA
>DWTZ01000037.1:0-12167 GCA_018246075.1 Lamproptera meges | reverse complement strand
GGTGTGTATTGTTTATTTAAAAAGACTCTTATCTAGTTACGCCGAAGTTGTATAACGCGTGTACATAGGTACAGATACACTCTATTTCTAATATATATATATATATATATATATGCGAGCGATGCCACTGGCCTAAGTTAGGGTTTAACAATAAAACTTATGACACCGAATTAATCGCATTTCAAAACGTTCTAGCTGTGTGTACAATTCTAAACTCTTTCCCCCGCCTCCATCGAAACTCTACTCTATGCGATTCATTACCTTTGTGTCGAACAATACTCGACCATTGTTCGCGATCCGACAACATTGTCGGCTGCACTTCGGTCATTTGCGAGACTTGAAATAGTTTTTAGACTGTTCTCAGTGAGGCGTTCGCGCGCCGCACATTGTTTCGCATCGCCCGCAGTGCTTACACTTTTGCCCGGGGTATTTCATAAGTACTAAGTATTCAAACACTACAGACGGACGGGGTTGCATTAAAATTAAGTTTAAAATACTCAAAGCGATGTTTCAATTTATTTTATTTTCGTTATTGTTAAGTTATTACAGTTTGTCTCGATGTATATCTGTTTTGTGTTAGTTTGGAATTGTTCACTTCAGATGTTGTTGGCTAGAATTGTTTTCTTAATACTTTCGTGTACTGTTTGCTATTGTAATGTTGGGGTCAGTTTTTATTTAGCAAAACTTTATTTTGGTAACCTTAGAACCGACGACTTTTAATAGGGATCCGTCTAATTTGATGGAATAATTGAAAACTAAGTAGCTTTTGAACTATGTGTTTACAAGATAAATGATAAAGATAAAATTTATGGCAAACAAAATCCCGTGACCATAGACTCTGGAAAGAGTTTAAAACGTTGGGTATAATTTTAACCAATTGAAATGAAACGCGATAAAACCCGTAAAAACCTTATCATTTGTCAACAGAAAGTATTATGTATGAGTGAATTTCTTCTCTTCGTACGAGCAAGATATCTCAAGCTATATCTCCTTTATCTCGCTTTAACCGCCTTTTTTTGGTATACCAACATAATTTCAAACATTGAGAGATTAGAAACAACCGAATCGTCGTAAATTGTTTAGCATCTAATAAAAATATTTGAAAGGAAAATTGCGTGTTTAATTAGGGCAACACTACGACAAAATCTAAGTTAAAATATAAATACATTTGAAACTATCTATTCGTTACTTTATCGAAACAAATACGTAATAGAACTCAGTTTATTTTAAAGAAATTTTGCAGTATTCTAGTCGTCACCAATATGACTCATGTTCCGCTTTTGTCTCATGTATGCCTATTTTTGCGAAACAGCATGAGGTAAGCACTCATATAGTATTAGGATCATCCAACATCACGTTTTATCCAAGCCGACATCAAAAAAAATATGTGTGAATAAAATCATTATGATTGGTTGAAAATCGCGATGATTCTACACCAATAAGGACCTATTGTTTTTGTCACCATAAGTTTGGCTAAATTTATGTTAATGTGACTTCCACGTCTTACTATACACGAATTTAAAAAAAAATACAATGTCTTATGCAATAAAAAACTACTTTAACGGATTTTGTCGCATTTATTTTACATATCATTGAATAAAAGCACTTCTATTCAATAATGTGTAGTATTCGCGTAAATAAAAGGATTTATTATATATACTATAATTATATATAATATCGTTGACCAATTCTTGCACGAATACACAAACTATTAACAAGCATTTTACCATCACACGGCGCGTTGTTTAACATCTTCTAATCTTGTTTCAGTCCAAACAACTTTGCACATTCGTTCTAAGACGTACTATTTAACGGGCGTGTACGCCTTTGATGTAGTTACCGAAAACATCGTGGCAATGAATGATAAGTAAAGGGTTACTCGGAACTAGACGAGGTAGTACGTCTGTCTGTCTGTTTGTGTTCGTAGAATTCGTTTGTGTATCATAGTGTGTTACGGATTACTGTGCTTTGGTGTTATTGTGGATTATTGGGATCGTGTGGTTGTTTCAGCCTGAAGGGATGTTAAGATGAATGATGTGATGGTATATTGTTGTTTGATGTTGACTGCCTTCATAGCCCAGTGGTGTCGGCTCACGCATTGAAAACTGCAGGTCGTGGGTTCGAATCCTGCTGAAAACATTACTAGTTTTTTTGTTGTTTTCGGTCCGGTCTAGCCCAATGCGGACTGATCACCCGATTGCCTGTGAAGTAAGATGATCCATGCGACGGTTTTCCTGTAAAAACTCGGATATAATGGAAACTCCATTATATTTTGCTTTGACATTTGATACACAACAACAAAAATCTTATTAGTTTGTAATGATGACCTAGAATGAAAGATGAGAGTACAAGCTTTTCGTAGTTTATGACCAGATGTTTTTTTTTATCATAGTCCAGAAACATTTATTCATGTTAACGAGTAACAGTTAAACAAAAAAATGCTCTATATAGTAAAATTGATATACTATATGTAATATACTTAGTATTTTTTAAATTTTAATACATGTAATATAATGAGCTCAAGTAACAATATCAACATATTCGAACAACACAATCGTTATCAAAGTTAGAAGGAAATAACGAGTATGAGGTGGGAGCAGGTAACTTTTTAGAAGGTAACTTATAATTAACGAAAAGTCACAAAAGTAGGGAGGCGGCTATTCTATAATTGAGTCCAGGTTACTACAGAAATTTTCCTCGTTCGTAACTCGGTTAGTTATTCAGTGTGCAGGGGAAGCTTTTATTGGACGGTGGTGCTCAAAAAGTATTCCTTGTATATATGTAAGGAAGATTTGTCTAATAAATTCCATATTAATTTTTAATGTTATTAAAACATTATGCAAGGTGCATTATATATAAATAGCATTAAGGTAACGTCTCACAGGATTAGGAAGTATCATATATTTAGCTAGACGTTACCCGCAAATTCCTCCGCGTAGTAAACAGAAAAAAAAGAAAAAAAAATAGTTTTCTGATGACTGATTTGCGTTTGTTTACTGGACCGTACATAGACATATTTATTGTTTCTAGTTATAATATAGATGAAATAAAGTTCAAATAAATAAATGTAAAATTTTTGTACCTCAACTATCTTATCTAAATCCTGAATCAGCACATATGAAGAATCAGCGAAGAAAGAGAACGGTGCTCGTTTGTCCCTTTCATTTAATAAATTCTAACATTGCTTGGCTGCAGGATAGTAGGCCTTTGCAGTTTAGTTTTATGGGCTGTAGGTTCGATTCCTGAAGAGACTTGACAACTTTACGTTGTTGTTTCCGTTCCGTCCGATCACCCGATTGCCTGTAAACTAAGATGTTCCATGCGTTGAACGGGTATGTAAAAAGTCAGTCCTAGGCCTTTAATATCGTCCGAGTAGTTGGCTGTTTTTTTTATATAGATTGGCTGTTGCATGTATGAAATCAGCTCGGAGAACATTATTGTAATGCATTCATTACAAAATTTGAAATAGATGTGTTTTATAACGCTTGGAGAATTTATAAATTGTTTTAATTGACTTGTGAAGGACTGATTCGATACATCACGGTCACCAACAAAATTGAGTAAATTAACTCCTAATACTTTCTGTTGCTTACGCTATACTATATAATATAATACTTTACAATAGTCTGTCCTGTAGGGATACGGTCCAAACCTCCTTATGAAATGCATTTGGAGAGGCCCATGCCCAGCAGTGGACGGATACAGGCTGATGATGACTCTGTCCCGTGACCATGGACCCTGAGAAGAGTTTGAAACGTCGTGTATGGTATCAAATAATTTTAAATAATTGTTAAGTAATTAAAAGCGATAAAATCCGTAAAATCTTTATCATTTATCAAATTATTTCCTCTATAACTCTATGGCTGTAAGTCGAACTATTTCTACGTAGTAATTGATTTCTCACAGTTCTCCCGTAGAACGATAAATCGAGTAGTAATCGAGTAAACAATTAGCAATCAAAGCGGTAAGGGTCGAGTTGGTACTGTAACAAGTAATAAACGCCACTCCGTCCAGTTTACGTACACACTCGTGCGGCGTCTCGGCATGAAACTCGCTTTTGTTATTGTGGTCTTGTCTATGTTAATACATTAGTATATCACGTTTAGAAAATAATTTTTTGTGCAGTATATACTTTGATTTATTTGTTCTGTTTGATTGAATTTTTCAAATAATAACTTCTTTTACCTATTACTAAAAAAAAGTACAAATACGCGTGGACATGAGTGCAGACACACTTTTTGTCAAAAATCGAAGTTTGTCTTCGCTTACTTTGTTCGTTTATTATAAATATATGAGTAACATTTATTATCTAACATTATTTATTGCAATAATAATCACCCGAATAGATTAATTCACTTTCATAGAAACCACAACAGATATTTAAACGCCACTAACGTAATTCCGCGGCGAATTAATGTTTTTATCACAACGTCGAACGGAACCCCGAAGAATAATTAAGATCGTATTTCGAGTGTTTATTGCCATTGTGTTATAGCAGAGCAGTAAATCCGGCTCGAAGGGCCAATAAACTGTTCGCGATATGCAACCCGATGCTAAAATGAGAGCTAAAAGTACGAATGGAACCATTCAAAGCAACATGATGTATGGCCGTGCCCGTGGAAATTTATGACTTTATTAGAAATGTTCACAAAACTGCCCACCTACCTATCTAGCTATCGACGCTTCTAGAATTGTTTTATTCATTTCGATTTACTGTGACATTGTTATTTGTATGTTTAAAGGTTGTCGTTAGTGTTGTGTTTGTTAAAGCGTTGTTTTATCGCGTAGCTAGTGATGATTATCGATTCGTAACAACCGAGATTTATATTTTTATCTGTTATATTCTGTGGCAACTGTTTAGTTTTTTTTTAATTAAGATTTTATTGAATAAATAATTATTTAATTATATTTTTAGTCTAGTGACCATGGAGGCTGTAACTTGATGCGAAATGTTGCTTATTAAATATGTGAAATAAACGCAATATAATCCGTTAAAGTCCTTTTGTTTAGTAATGTAGTATAGTATTTGCGTAAATAAAATAATTATTGAAGATGTTAATAATATAAATTATTATATTAACAAGTAAAAATTTCGCCATTCAAAGCGTTGATAGATGACCATGATGGTTGCTCGACTGACTAAAGAATTTTTGGAATTTAAACAATAGTGTTTGTTCTCTGTTACTCTATACTGAAATGCCTATTTTGGTGTTGGAAGTCATATACAGCTATTTTAATGCATATGTATGTATTCTAAAACCCAACATTAGAGACCAAAATTTTTTACAACCTGCTATTTTTAGTTTTATAACTTAGTATTTTCTTGCATTAACCCGAATACTACATTGCGTTTAATTGTTTTAAACATTATCGACGTTTCTGACCCTCTGCAGAAACACAGTACGTTACGTTATGTACATAAAAATTTATGTATGTTATGTTATGTCAGCAATTTCTGTAAAATTCTCCGATTGAGCTTCAGCTAGTTCATATTTAGAATTTGTTGGAGCGCATTGTTGCGAAATAACGTTGAATTTTATCGAAATAATTTGAATTTTTCATTGCGAATTCCTCGCACACTTTTAACGCTTCATCGGTCGTGTTATGAGTGCGTAGTGGTTTGCAAAAAAGGCGATTCGAATATTGATCGTAATGTATTAAATACTTTGGTTGTGTGTTATTCTGTCGATGTTTTCGTATAAAGTGTTGCATCCGTGACATTGTAAAGTTCAGTATCTGCTACTTAATTGTTATGTTTATATACGTGATTACTATACATTATAATCCACTTATTTACAGATTTTTCGCATTTTTTATGTTTATACACGACGTAAGGGACGCTTTCCAGTGTCTATGATCCCAGGCAGACTAATGTGATATATAAAAACATATGCGAAAAATCCGTATATAAATGGATCAATATCTGCTTCTTTCTAATATCTAGGTGTGTTTTTCATTTATTAGAAAATATAAAATATATTATACTTACGGTTGATTTCACGTGGGTTCAGTTTTGGTGCCGATTAGTTTCGGTGCTATCGGAAGTCCTTCATCGGGACAAGTTGAATAATTTTACGGTCGCTTCCCGCATTCTGTGCGAGACGGTAAGCTAGTCACGTGAGTTCACCTGTAAGTAAACTATACTTTTAATGCAATGTCTTCAATGTCAAATGAAAGTTGTAATTTTTCTGCAAGAAAATATTTTATAATTGATGCATAAATGATTTGCAATGATCGTCAAATTATTTTGGTTTTGTGGTGCAATTCACTCAAGTTTTTAACTATTGTCCCAAGTTTTTGTGTATTTATTTGAAGTGAATATGTGTTACAAACAATTTATGTTTATTTACTAAAAGATGTATGAAACAAATACAGATCCTTTAATAAACTTTTTAGAAAAAAAAATATTAAGTTTTTGTATTTGAATTTGCCTTTATCAGTTTTAGCAATAGCTCGTTATATACATTTAATTTAATAAATAATATGACCTATAGACGTTGGTGGCGATTTAAATCCTACCTATGGTGGTAGAAAACATTTTCACTTTGCGATAAAAATCTATTTACGCAAAGATTAAATCCACTGCAAACGGGATTTATCATCCATGGTCTCGCATATCGATGCTGAAAAGGGTCCAATACGTCGGGAACAAAATATATTCAGTCAAAGCGATAAATCTGTCAAAAAAATGGGATTTAGTGTTTTTAACCGTTTGGCATGGTGGTTCGTGGCCCTGACTGTTGCGTCAAGGTGTATGCGTTCGGTTTATACAATGGGAACATATTGTGCGATAAACATGGAATTTCTCTCGTGTCTGAGTGGATGTGTCTATATAAAATGTATTAGTTTACCAAATAAAAGTATTTTTATGTATTTGTCAATCATCTAGTTTCAATAGTACAAGCTTTGTTTAGTTTGGGCATAGATGATGATCTGTTGTTCGACACAAAAATATTATTTTTACTATTATTTCTTAAATGGTTGGTTATTTTGCTTTTAATACCTAACAGATGACTAAGATACTGATTGAAAGGGTTCGATTCTCAGTATATAATATGAATTTATTTGGAAATGAAAAGTATTTCTATGTATTTGTGATTTCTCGCTTATGTTAAAGCTCGAGAAGACATGAGCTCCCTCCTAGCTCTGTGTTCGACAAAGCTTACCATAAACCACTAGTCTGGAAATATTACTTCATGTTACAAAAAATATATACAGTTCGGCAACATTTATTCATTCATTTATTGTGATGGTGTAAAAACGATGAATATATATTTAACAAACTTGCCAGTTCCATCAAATCACGTTTAACATGTTTTCTTGTTTAGCAGTACCTGGTGTTGTCCTCTCCATTATTTCTTTGCTGATTAGTTTGTTTTTTACCTGCAATACAGTCTAATACCACTTCGTTCTAGATAATACAATCAACAGGTGTTCATCCCTTTTAGATTACGTTAATAGCGACAATTAACAAATTTTACGACTGTCACAGGTATTGTTTTTGTTCGCTGCCCCATAGTCAGTTTTATAACGTTTTTCGAAGACAATTTTTTTTTGCCACCATGTCAGTGTTCGTCTTTTTCGTGAAAAAGGAACATTCAATCTATCTGTTAGTCATCTTTTTAAGATAAACAATGAACATTTTAATAAATATTAACAATAGTAATATTTTTGTGACGAATAACAGATCCCAAACCAAACAAAGCTTGTAATATGGTAAATAGCTGACTGAAAAATACATAAACTCATTTTATTTTGTATATATATATATAATAGATTAAAAACACCCAGACACGAGAAAAATACCATGTACATGACATAATATTTTTTCCCGTAGTGGGAATCGAACCCACACTTACTGATGCAACAGTCAGGGTCGTTTAGCACTACGTCAGGCTGGTCGTCAATAAGCCCAAGTATATGTGTTAAGAAAGGACTTTTGATCGGTTGATGCTAAAATAATTACAGCTATTTGATTCAGACATACGTTTAAATACCACTTGCAGGTGGTTGGTCCTGCCGCGGTGCCTATTTCTGCCGCAAAGCAATAGTGTGAAAACAATATCGTGTTACGATTTGGAGGGCACCGTAATTACTGGGTGATTGTGACATATTAACTTGAGTCTCAGGAGTGCGAGCGAACTTGTGCGGAAGTGATCTTGCTCGTCACGTCCCTATAATATATAAAAAAATAGAAATAAACTCTTCTGTTATTAAATCAACGGTCTTCCCGTTATCCGTACAAGCCATCGCCCACACTACAAGCCGCTGCGATCGCCGCCCCTGAAATTATGTTAAAAGCCACTTTGGGCTTAGACGCGTCGCACACTTTATCGGCTCGCTATCGAAAGCCAACGTCGTGTGACGCCCCACTTAGTGATGGATACTGTGCGGTGTTTGTATCGAATTTTGTGGTTGAGTTTATGTTCGTCTGGCAATTGGTATTTATGCTTCGGACGGTGTTCACAGGCTCTTGTGCATGGATTGGAGTGTATTACAATTTTTTGGCAACTTAAAAACTAAGTTAACAAAAAATTCCCCAATTATAAACTGGTATAAAGTGCCTTTTGGCATTAAGTTCGCCTATATATTAAGTTCGTAATTGTGTTGAGTTCCAGTTATAGATAATATTTATAGACAGTATTGTAACTGAGTTAAGTAAATATTCTTATGGGATGGATATAATTCAATCGAGATAATGAATTTTTCGGAGTTTTACTCCGCATTAAAAATTAAAGGTGTAATGAAACGACAGGATTGTGTTAATTATACTTTAAATATTAACTAACCTTTGTATATATTTGTACATACCTTCATTTATTTAGATGGACGAAGGGGTTATATTTATGTTTCATCATCATCATCAGCCTGCATCATCAAGAGGGTTTTGGACCGTATCCCACCACGCTGGTCCAATGTGGGTTGGTGGGTCTTTCGCCAGAGCCTCGTTCGTTCTTTATTTATGTTTACTAGGACTTTTTTAAAACAGGAGACTTGCGACACGTTAAGGTATAAATTTCAAATACAAAAGAAATAAATTTAAACGTAACATTCTTGTATAATTATTTTTAATCCATTCCGATTGGTGTCTGCAAATATGTTACATTTAAATGATAGCGTAATATTTATATACATACATAGTGTTTGTTTAAGCTTTTATTGTTTCCTGGAAAATGTGTTTGACGAATGAACAAGCATTGAAGGGGATTTATTCCAAAATCCGATAACACCGCACAATATAGTACCGAATGCAAATGAAAAATGGGGACATGCAAATTTTTTTGCGCTGTTAGCTTGTCAAAAACAAAATTTCATAACGACCTACGCGTTCGCCGCTGTTGTTAGTGAATAGAAATGTGCAATTAATGTTTTATATTACACTTTATATTTGTCGTTATGAATATATATTTTTTAATTTTATATTTCGACACAACCGTTTCTTAGTTTAATAAAAAAAATGTTTTCATGGCTTAAAAATTTAAATTTGTTAATTTTTTAAGCCATCAAAAACATCTTTAATTGATCAAAAGTATAATCGCCAAAAATAAGTCGTTTTATTTTCAAAAAGAACTACTTGCTAGATAAACTGTCCACGGAATTGTATCAATTTTATTAATATATAGTGGACATAGGGGTACGGTCCAAAACCTCCTTATGCACTTCGCACTAGGGGAGGCCTATGTCCAGCAGTGGACGCATGCAGGCTGATGATGATAGTTGACATATGCATATATACTATTATGCATTTTTATCCATATTCTTGCATATATGTGTATCTCACCAATCCGCATTGGACCAGTGTGGTGGGATACGGTCCAAAACCCACTTATGAAGCGCATTAGGGGAGGCCTTTGTCCTGCAGTGGACGGATGTAGGCCGATGATTATATGTGTATGCATATTTTAATTTTTAGCCATATATTTGTTTTCATATATGGCTAAAAATTAAATTTTATAAATGCAATAAATAACGTTTATTGCACTTTTTCTCTTATTAGCCTGTGCCTGTGCACCCACCTAATTATTTCTGCACCATCCAAGGGTTAACTGGTAGGCAATGCCACTGGCATTAAGTTACAAAGGCGTTGTACATGATTGGTGTATAAAGTCTAAATAAATAAATAATCAGATTCTTCTAAATGCCTCGTTTTTTTAAATCCTACATCCTGCGGGATCGTCGGATTATTGTGTACCATTCGTTATGACCGTATTGATTATTGTGAAATTGTCCATCGGAATTGTCGGTGCTACGCGTTTGTCAGTCAAAGGGAGAGGCCGGCAAAGGACAATTTCCTGTAATCCCCTTCATTATCTGAATCCGAAATGGTTCGCGTGCGACATTACTCCCGTTTTACAATATTCGATGTGCGTATGGCGTATCTGTTTGATAGTAATGGATCTGTTGATAAATTCGTTCATGTTCATATTTATTAAGAAATATTTCTATGGACGAGTAACATCAACTAGTCCCAAACGAAAAAAAACTTTTACTGTGAAAACTAGATAAGTGACAAATGCATATACTTCATTTTTTTTGTTAACAAAAATGTATTATATAGATACGAACACCCGGACACAAGAACACACGAAAACACTATGTTAACAATATATTTTTCGTAGCGGGACTCTAGAGGGACTATAGAGAACCTACACCCCCTGGTCAACTGTCACGGTCACTAACCATCACGCCAATCGGGTCTTCGAATGTTTGTATATGTATTGTTACTTCGTTAACTATTTGAGATTTATGTATATTTTTAAGATTAAAAATTATATATGAATGACGACGATGATGTATAATCTAATTTTGTTATTATCCATACGTTTCTTCTTATGTTGTCACCCTGTTATGCTTCTTGAGCAGCTCTGACTTATTTACAGTCTAACTAAGAGATGAAAACAACAAACCTGAAATTAAACGAAATTAGCGCCAAAACTTCTGCAACTCTTAATGGTTAACCTATCGGTATTGTAAATAGCCGCATTTCACCGAAAAAAAAGCATTCCCTCTTTAATAACAACATTAATAAGAAAAATAATTTTAAACATTTAATTAATCCATAAATACGTTAAACAAGTATAATTAAGAAGAGAGAGTATAATTAACAAGTATAATAAAAGAGAGTCATGAATGACGAAAGATACGTTGTGAAAGACTACAAACATAAATATACAGACGTAAAGGCAGTTAAAATTAATATATTTTTGCTTAGTTATTTCTTTTATTCAATAATATTTTTGCTTGTTTGCCATGTTTTCGAATGGTACAATGGTACGATGATGGATCTATAAGGTTGAAGTTAAGCATTATGTTGACATCAGCCAACGCTGGTATTCTCCTGGTACCAATACTCTTTTTACGCCATAGTGCTTGTGATTACTTTGTCAGCGTAAGTTCTATATGTCTCGGGTGTAGATTTATATGATCTAAAATATCAAAGCCTTTTACCATATTTAAAGGTTGTCGAGTTTCTCCGTTCAAAATTGAACTATTAATAATGTTAAAAAAGTTGTCAAAGGTTATCACAATGTAAATTAGTTTTTAAACGAGCACACTGTGGTGATGAAATGTTCGCTCTAGGTTTTTTTAATAAAATGATAAATGTTCACATGAATTTATATGTTGTATTAATTTGGTAGTATATGATAATAAAAAAGCAGCATGCTGAGTTTCTTACGCCGGTTCTTCTCAGGTCCGAGGCGTCTTTCTCCGAGGTTGTTTGGCATTATTGACAATCAATAAGTAACACTTCTACGTTCAATAAACATTAATATTTATTTAATTTTATATTTGATATATATATGTAATACTAAATATGAAAGCTAGCGTTTGTTTGTATGTTGATACGTTCATATCTTCATAACCAACGAGCTTGCCTTATCGCGCCTGTACAAATAAGTTTATATCTTATGAAATAGTTTTGACTACCCTGTTGCGCTAGGCGAGGCGGGGGTCTAGAATATAATAAATATCATGACATGAAAGGAGGATAGTGTCTCTTGTTTATGAGAATAAAAACTACTTAACTTTTATCGGCTCTAGACAAGAAATGTAGACACAGAGAGAGAGAGAGAGAGAGAGAGGGAGAGCGGGGGTGTGTTATATAGATATAAATTCTGGGTGGGGGGGGGGGGGGGGGGGGGGGGGGGGGGGGGGGGGGGGGGGGG
>DWTZ01000036.1:0-12243 GCA_018246075.1 Lamproptera meges | reverse complement strand
TTATTATTCATATTATATTATTATTCATGTTGTCATCGATTTGTCCTACGTTGACTTTTATGTGCCCACTTGCAGATTTTCTTACTTTTTTAAGATATTACATTTTAAAATTATATTTGTCTGCCGGTTCTGAAAGTATGAGCCAAGATCAAAAATAAACACGTAGGCAATTGTTAGATTTGGCTAGTATTATGTAAAATGCAGTTATTAAGATAATAAATAATATTCATTGAAAATATGGACCACTTATTTCATCGCACAAAATTAGGCGAGTGCTATTCATCTTTCTTTATCGATAACTTAAATACCTAGATATTAAATTTAATTATTCACAGTAAAAATGACGACTTAACTATTCAAAACCATGGGACACTATTTAAATAATTAAATGATTGTTACGTATACACCACATTTTATCATATCAATAACACAAGACAGTATGGCATAATATGTAATAGGTATTATGGCCACCTTAGATCAACTTATGCACAAAGTTTTAAAAAAATAATTATAACTGTATCATGTTCGAAGAAAACAATTAGGTATATTTGCAGCATTGAATCAGCCTTGTAGTGTATGTAAGCCATACTTACTTACATACTTCAAGATACATAAGTTATTATTATTCGTGGTCATCGTCAAGCTATCAATCAGTGATCGAATATCAACCAATAAAAATAGCTTACGTGCGCCGTTATGATGTCATTGGTCTAAAGAAAAATTGCACATCATTTTGTCTATGGGAATATAGATTTTGCTGCGTGTATGAATTTGTATGATAAATTTTTATTTATTCTTAATCTATTCAGTTCAGTTGTTTTGATGATTTTTTATAAAGCAAAATAAATAATCTTAAGCCTAACGAGACATTTGCAAACTAATATAATTCATATTTTAACATATTACATACAGAAAATAACGATCTTCCTGCGATGATACTTATTTATGCGCGTGAAGTTATATTATTGGCAGATTTATATATGTGAATATAAATATTTTTTATTTATTTATTTATTATGAGTTATTCTTTCATTTTATGTCATTAAAATCGCAAGAGTGTTAAAAAACGTAATCAGCTATATGTGAGAAGACCCGATCGTAGGCTATCGTCTACAATTTGGCAGTTGATGTCATAGTGTTAATGACCCCTTCCATTCAATTCTGACTTAATAGTTGAGTTTTAAAGCAAAGTATATTTTTTAAAATATTAATCTTTATTACAGCTTCTTAATATTTTTCAGTCTGTAATTTTATGAAGTCCACGAATGGGCGTTGTATATTTTACCGTTTCGTTTAATAATAAATGGTTTATTTTAAAACCATAACATTTTTTCTTAAACAATATTGTTTAGTATTCGCGTTAATAAAAGGAGTAATTAGAAACACTGACATTAATTTCTTCTTAATTTTTATCTGTCTATTTACACTAATTACGCACAATCAAGTTGTGTTTTATCGTATTGTAAATCAGGAAATATTGCTACAGGCAGTAATAAATAATTACAATTTTGTCTTGATAATTCATTCGGCTCGCTTTCTACAATGCTGTCCTTTCACAAAATGTAACCGTGTTATTCGCCAACTTTATTGAATTGCCCTTTCGGTTTTATTGTTTACCGTATAGCATTTCTAATCAATTAACTATGTTACAAAGGTAGCTTCGCTATGAATTATACATTATTATAAATAAAATAAAACAGTCAGTAATCATCAAAAACTTAATGATATTTATTCTGACATTAGATTTCATTACACCAGATACTTTTCAGCAACCAAGGTGAACTTGATTCGAAAACGATAGAATTAAAAGCTTCATAACAGCTTCAAGCATAACGAGATAAATAGAAGTTGTAATGTAGTGTGCTTTTATAAAAAATATTTACGATTAAATCATTTAAACCGGACATAATTCTATCTGAAATTTAGTTAATCACTCAACACTGAAGAATATTTTGTAAAATAGGACCTTAGTAACGCTGGAACTTTAATATTTGCATATAAATTCAGTTCACATGCGTCTTTACATCATCTTTAATAGTTTTATGACCTGAAATGTTAACATGCAATATGTTGCTATACTATACTTATATTTAACACGATACAAATACTAGATATCAGCCTATATAAGCATAATATTTTCGCTTCAAACTTCAACCAAATCCATGTTTAAAGTCAAGTTAATATATATATATATATGTATCGTTGATTTTCTTTTGAATATTCTAAAAAAAAATACCACCATAGTATGAATCCCGTAGCGATTACGCTCAATACAGTCTTAATTCAGTATAAAGATAACGTAAAAGCCTCAATAATGGCTAAAGTATATTAATAACTATTTATAGAGTTATGCTGATAAAAAAGCTTATGTATTTTTTGGTGTCACCTGACCTAGTATATGGTTCTAAAAAAGCAGAAAGTTATAGTTTCCGCTTTTGGTAGTCAGCGATTTATTGTGTCGCTATGCATAAGCAGGATGAAAAATACGACCTGAAAACATATATATATATGTATGTAATACTCAGAATAAGTTTTTGAAGCATCTCTTTATCAATTTGACTATGTTCTAGGGGAAGCATGGCAGAGAAATCACTTTTACAAGCACGCAGGAGCCAACAAAGTCGCCGGAAGTGCCTAGTATACGCCTCGTCGATGGACCATCTATACTTGCTGGAAGATTGCAAATCCAACACAAAGGCCAGTGGAGGTCTGTCTGTACCAATTCGCGAAAGTAAGTATACGAACGATAATTAAAACGTTGTGAAACAATATATATTTTTATTTAAAGTTGATTGAAGGTACTCAGTGTGGCAGAAGTTGCGAATCAAATAATGGGCGACACGCGATATAATATTTCAGCTATGTCTCCGATGTTGAAACTCATGATGAATTGTGCTAAACCAAAACTCGGAAAATTTTACTAATATTTTCTGCAATATGTGTTTGAAACTTTCAACGATGATCAAAAACTTTTAATGTCAACCACAATACAACAAAATGTATGATACAGGATTCTAGACAAAATAATTAAATTGACTTTTTAAACCATAAAAAAATATTTTTCCCATTATATTTTATTCGAAACAAATATTTCGAAATTATCAGACACTTATCATTCAATACGATTATCCACAAAATTAACTTCTTATATATATATATATATATATGCATTTTCCATAAAACACACTTTAGATTTTTTAGCTTTTTATATTCATATTGACAAAACATCCGGTTTTTAAACATGCGTTAGCAATGTTAAGCAGCCGACCGTCAAAAGACCGTTATTTTGTTCCAGTTGGACTATCAACGACATGGAGACTGCGTGCAGGCAATTAGGTTTCATGGGCGGAACGTTCTACAACTGGATGGATAGGCAGCCGGGGCGACATGTGCGCCTGTTATTAGAGGAACCTAAGTGCAAGGGGACAGAGTACAACATATTCGAATGCGACTGGAACTCAAGAGAGCTCGGTTCAGGCGTTTGTGACTACCATCCAGATTTAGGCATCCAATGTCTACCACATCACGACGACAACGAGATCACGAACTTTGTCCAGCATTGGAGAGGTCTGCGATTCGAAAACGCCGTCTTCGAGAGGATACTAACCGCTGAAAACACTCTATACAGCCCCACTTCGATGTCGGTACTGAAACATGTCATTGTAAGAAATGCCGGGCTGGGGAGGGATAATAATGCTACAAGTGCCTTAGACATAATAGGAGTACCCCCTGTAATGGTTGACATCAAAATAACTAATTCAGCGTTCAACGCGATAAATGTCACATCACCAAACGCTCCGATAGTCATAAATAATTGCACAATACAAAATAACAGGGGGTATGGTGTATACGTTAATTCTACTTATGGAATGACCAGAGTCGAGAACTGCTTGATAAGCGACAACGGTGGGGATGGTATAAAATATGTCGTCCACGAAATGAATATCGATGAGAAATTGGATCGTAGCGAAATATTTGACCTTTGCACATTAGCATCTACACCCAGTCAGACGTTTCCTATACAAATGTCCATCGAACAGTCGAAATACTCAAATATGGAAAGGGATTGCCATCAGAAGTTCTATACTAGACCTGATCACGTTCTCACCTTAAGCTTCTTAAAACTATTAACGAATACAAATAACACAGGAGAAATATACATCTATGACGGTTTAACATCAGACGATAAACTCCTAATGTCCTTTGGTATAAGGAACCATACTAGACCACAAAGTGTCACCTCTACAAGAAACCGAATGTATGTAAGATTTCATGCGAATACCAGAACTAGTATTATTGGTTTCTTACGACTAACATCTGGATTTAGTAAGACGTACGATTTGAACGTAACCGATACCATTATATCTGATAATAATGGAAGAGGTGTTGTTATTGAAAATCTTAGATCGCAAATTCATATACATAGAACCTCAATATCAAATAACAACCACGTCGCCGGATTGCAGGTACTTAATGGTGCTGGTGATATTAATGTTACAGAAAGCAGAATATCCTTTAATCAAGGCGATGGAATAAATATAACAATGACTGGAGGAAATAGAAACATATCAAGGAGTACTATAAGCTCTAATGTTGGTTACGGTATTGCTGTGTGGTTGAACAATACCGAAGAAACTGAATACATTCCAATTAATCAAACAACCGTTGTGGAATATTCGGAGATATTCAAGAATCTTGACGTGGGAATTCTACATGGTAACTTTTGCGGTGACAGTTGGGTTAATCTAACTGGAAACTGGTTCAATTCAAGTGTCCAGAGCACAGTGGATGTATCGTCGTGTTGGAAATTCAACGACCCTCCTAAACTGTTACGTCTACAAATTGGTCACAATAAATTTTATCAGAATCTGCGAGTTCCTATAAAACTCCAACCGGCTCTTAACATGCATGGCAAAATCGAGTACAATTACTTCGAACACGGCGACTATGGAGCAATTTTAATAATGAATCGTATTCAAGGCAAATATTTGGAAGAATTCGAAATGCTTCCAGCGAGATTTAATATACAACATAACAATTTTTATGGCAATAGGGGTCCTTTTGTTGTTAATCTGGGTTTGTCGCCATACAGCGATATTCAATATATTCTCTTTTCAAGGAATTATCTGAGGGATAATAAAATACGAGAGCCATTTGAACCGTTAGATGGTTTCCCATCCAGGCTGACTCCACGAAGTAAAGTAGCAGCTGCCATAGTATTGGGATCGAGCAATATCGACGTTTTCCGAAATATAATTAATAACCCAGAGGCGCAATACGAAATTGGTTCACATGTAGAAGATCAAAGTAAAATATTAAACTGTACTTATAATTGGCTGGGATATGGCGATGAGGAGAAAATATACAATAGATTGTTTCACCGTAAAGATCGCTACAATTTAGCAAAGATTATTTATATGCCATATTTACTGCACAGCAGCAACCCCGGTGCTACTCAAATTAACTATAATTCATTATTTGTACCTCAATTCAACGTCCCGGGAACTTTCGTAGTAGGAGGTGAAGTGGAAGGCATCGAGATATTGAGACAAGGCGAATATGATGTTGATAAAGATATAAATATTCGGCCAGGGGGAAAATTAGTGCTACAGTCAGGGGTTACATTAAAATTTCCACCGGCGATAGGAATGATGATTGCTGGAAAGTTGGAAGCAAGGGGCAAACGCCCTAACGACATCACCTTCACTTTGAAAGAAGATGTTATTATGAGCAATGACAGCATTTATGAAACTGACACAGAAATGGAACCAACGACTCAAGTATATGTAGAACCTGTGATACCAATTAGACTTTTAGGAGGTAGGACGCAATTCGAAGGCCGATTGCAAATTCGTATTGATAATAAATGGGGAACAGTGTGTAATTATAAGTGGAATATAATTAATGCAGCTCTAGTCTGCAACCAATTAGGTTTAGTGCTAAACCCAGACGATTGGTTTTTAGAACCAAGTGAAATACCTAACGCTGGTATAACTGAAGATATTATCTTATCGAATGTAGAATGCACGGAGCTTGATAATGATATTACAAAGTGTAAAGCGGAAACTAGTGAACAGTTCGAGAATTCTTGTACGCATGACAACGACGTCGGTATTAGATGCTATGAAACGAGTTGGGCGGGCTTGAGATTTAGTGTAATAGCCGAGAGAGCTGATTTGCAATATGTTACCATAGAAAAGGCGGGGTTGTTGGACTACTCCTCTAACGTTTTTAAGCCCGCTCTCCAAATTGATTTTTCCCGGCACGGTCTTGAAAGTGTCAAGGTATCTAATAACTATCACGATGGTTTAGGAATATTATACTCTGATTTGTACGGAGCTGATGCTATCAACACCGTTAGGAATTCGGAGTTTAGTAACAATAAAGGAAGTGGTATAAGTTTTAAGCAGCTAGGACTCAAGGTGCATAGCTCAGTGATTGCTAACAATAATGTTGCTGGTATTTCACACAATCCCCACCTCACAGGCTTACAGCAGAGAGAGATAGCTGGGTGGTTTAACATAGACCCAGGTTTTAACATAGAAGAATCTAGCTACCGCCCTATTATGATTCCTGATTATGAAACTGACATAAGCTTAGTAAACGGCGAAACGCGACATTTAGTATTTACGAAGCATTACGGTGATAACATCGTTAAAAGTTACAACGTCAAATGTAATCCAGGTTACGTGTTAGGCTTGCAATTATTGAATCCAATTCACAATTTCTCCACCGAGAGCATTTGCATTTACGATTCGCAGAATATAAACGAGGCGAGCACTAAATGGTGTTTAGACAGGGACTTGTCAACGTTCCCCACAACCAGCAACAGCTTTGGTATAGTGCTGACATATGAAAGTGGACGTGCTGCGTTAGGCGGAGTCATTTTAGTCATCAGCACTATAACAGCCCCTGTTCAAAATATCAGAAACCGAATAGTAAAAGGCCCCGTGCCGACACTTCAAATCGTCAATTCTAAAATCAAGGGCAACACCAAAGGCGTTCAGGCACTGTACTACAATAGGTATTTAAATGAATTGGGCGATCACTTCTTACGAAAAGCTAACGAAACTATTAAAATATTCTACTGTGAAATAGCTCATAATAGAGATGAAGCTATATACGTTAATACTCCCTATTGGGATATACACGAAAGCAATATAACAGAAATAACACTCATGATAAATAACACTTTAATCACTGACAACGGTAAAGGGATATACCACTTTGCAAGGGATTTAAGGAGCTCGAATAACCTATATCATTATGTACTCCAAGATAATACCATAGAAAGGAATAAATATGGTGGGTTCGACGTCGGTTTACCATATGTTTGGAAATATAATGAGAACTTCACTCATTCAGTCTTCATGTACAACAACACTTGGAGAAACAATCAGAATTTCGGGTTGATAATTGACGGACACTTCGCCGAAGTAAACATAACGAAGAATATCTTCACCAATAACAATTGTAAAGTAGGCTTAATATCAATCCATGGTATGGAGAAGAAAATGAAAGTGGACGGTAATTCAATCGAGAAGAACAACGGCCAATATATGGTTCAATTCTTTATGGACAGCCAAAGTGAAATCATGGGATCTGTGTACGCTGTATTCGTTTATAACCAAATAAAGAACAACCGATTTTCTTCGACGATAAACAGGGGTGCGGTTATAAGAAGTCTCGATCCGACGTACGTTATAGGTTTCAAAGGAGTTCAGAAACTGAAAGTAAGCAGAAACCTTTTTGGTAGCAACGATTTACAGTTTACTCTGGTAGCAGGTATCAAAACTGCAAAAATAGACAATCTGCTAGACGTTACTGAAAATTGGTGGGGCAGTGCTGATGAGAAAGAAATTAAAATGCAAATTTTTGATTTCGATGATTGGAACAATCACGCGATAGCAACGTATTTACCTTATTTGCTTGAAGACAGCTTCGATTCGAGCGTCTCTATAACATTTAGCACGGAAAATGCTTTAGACATAAATGAACTTGGGGGTAGACTTATAAGTGACCTGACTTTAGCGTCGCGTATCGCACCATACATAGTGAAAGCTGATATAACTGTCATGCCCGATGTAACGTTTACAATTAACCCTGGAGTTGTTTTAGAATTTGCACCTAATGTCGGAATACTAGTCTTGGGTACGTTGCGCGCAATTGGTCACGCACAACTGCCTATAATAATGAGACCACTCAGTGTTAATCCCGAAGAAAGGAAAATAGAGAAAAGAGACATTGGACAATACTCATCAATACATCACAAGAATAGGAGGCAGTTGGAGTCTTTGACGATCGATAAATCTATAAGACTGTGTACGGGAAGAAATTGTTCTAGTAACGACATCACGGATGGAGCCAATGAAGGCTTCCTCGAATACTATAACAAGACAACGTTACAATGGGTTCCGATGTGTGACAGTCGCTTCACTGAGAGAAACGCGCAGGTTGTTTGTAGAGAACTGGGCTTTGATCCTATCAATGTCTTCTTTGCGCATGACCGCAGAGTCGAATACCACAGTAGCTCATTATCAAGAATCTGGTCGTGGCCAGAGCCTCTGCAATGCATTGGAACCGAGGACCGGTACGAAGATTGTCCAATCAGGCTCAACGGTCAACTGTACGGGCACAGGCACGAATGCAAATGGGACTCGGATTTCGTGTTCATACACTGCGGCGATAGGAACTTAGACGATAGCCTAGATTACTGGGGTGGAGTCAGGTTCACGTACCCGGAGTTCGAGTACTCACTGTACGAGCATAGGATACATGACCATCACACACACGAGACGTTAAAACGGGTCGAGAGTGTTGTTCAGTATGTTCATATAATCGGTGCCGGAATATTGCACAACGAAAAGTCACCTGCGTTACAGAGCATAACTAAAACACCAAGTATACAAAATGTAAACATAACCAAATGCGCTCATCATGGCATCAACGTGATATCGCCTACAGATACTATGAACCTAATGACTAATTCGATCAACGATGTACTAGGTGAAGGGGTCAACGCAATATCTTTGACGGGAGAAGGGAGGGAATCTGATGAGTCGAGTTTCACACCTTTAAAAGATCTAAGCTTGCCTTACCATCTGTTCTCTATAGTCGACATATGTGATAGCACTAAACTGATAACAGTAGAAGAGAGGGTACTTTTGTATTACAAATACGACAACAATCCTGTGAACTGCGTGAAGATATTCAAGAGTATGTACAGGGTTAAGCCGTTCGGGTTTAGATTGTTGCAATTTAACCTGTTCAATCACACATCTAGCTACGGTAAGCGAGATTCGCTGAGTCTGTACGATGGAGATATTTACAATGTGACAGCGCCACTGATTGGCTATCTGGAAAACGGGTCTCCAGATGAGAAGAAACTCTACAGGACTGAAGGGGCCAGTTTGAGTATCAAGCTATTCGCTAACGGTGCTTCATCAAACCATGGGTTTATCGCTGAGGTTGTCACTTTACCGATATCTGCTATAGGATTCAGTAAGTATGTTTTACATTGCTATCTCTCAAATATTGGAGTTTAAAATATACTATGTGCCAAAAGGTGTGTGTTCTCATTAATTGAGTTAGGAGTCATACATCTTTGGCACAACAAGATAAATACAGTTCATACATCTCCCGTACATGATCGTGCATCGCCGTTCGGGCATCGTAAAATACAGTTGTCACTTAACGTTAGCTAACTTCAGGGCGCCGCTTTTTCGTGACGATTTCGTTCAAATCTACTCTCATGGATTTTCACATTTTCCAGTTTGTAATTTAAATATCAAAAAGTACGCATTTTATAATGATTCATTTGCATTTTTAAATATCGTTCTTCAGTATACGTTGAACATGTAATTCTGAGAGGACCGCTAAGAGATATTTAACATTTTGTTTTATTTTAATAATAAAACTATATTTCGCAGCATAGGCCCAAAACCTTACAGATAACGTCAGTATAAAAAAAAAGAAAAAACTTTTACACTATTTTTAGATCGTGACGTGCAACACAACATATCGAACAGCGAATTCATGAAGAACCGAGACGGAGCGATAACGTACCAATCCGTTGGCGAAGTGAACCCATTAGTCGCGATAACCAGGAACGATTTCAGCGGAAACTGTCTCAAATTGTATGGGAACTTCACTACTTGCGCGGCAGCGGTCAGGGTCGATGTGCAGAACACTCAGACGCTGGTGTTCCGGGTAAGAATAAATGTCCTACATTCTATTGAGTACCTTCTATTCCTTCCTCACTTTTCTCTGTACCTCTGTTTAATCTAGAGATCAGCTATCATTTACTCGCTTACCTATATCATCATCATCAGCCTGCATCCGTCCAATGCTGGACATAGGCCTCCCCTAATGCAATTCATAAGAGGGTTTTGGGCCGTATCCCTCCACGCTGGTCCTATGCGTGTTGGTGGGTCTTTCGCCAGACCCTCGTTCGTTGGTCGGCAGGGTGCACCACGTGCAGATGAGGTTGGCTAAGGTTCCGAAGGTGTTAGGTCGAGCTCCTTTATATATTTTTTCTTTGCTTAGGGCTGTGTTTTTAGATAATCTTTAGAATATTAAGGTAATCCTCGCGTCATATCAACGATAAAAGGTTGGTTTTACTATCAAAAACAATTGGACAATTTCTATAAAAATCGACCTTCAGAATAGTCATATATCAGAATCTTCAATGACTTCGGTGTATGATGATTTTCGATAAAAATGCGTTTCCAATATTTTCGAAGCTTCAAAATTCTAGACTTACAACATACTCATCCATTCCAGAACAATCTCTTGAGGAATAACGTTGGCGGTCTACTCTTACGTGCAGACTCTCGCGGTTCCGCAACATCGCTCCGCGGCTGGATTCATAACAATCTATTTTACGAGAATCACGATCTTCCCTGTCTGAAAGCCGAAGGTAAGTGCAACACTGAAATCATGTAACTACATTTACCCACTTTTCCGAAAATTATCTCTACAGGATTGCAGTTACTACTCTCAACATTGAAAGGAAATCGAAAAAATAAGTAATATTCTATTCATTAATATATTGTCTTTAGTCTTAACAAGGTTTGATGTGTCGTGAAAAATAATTGTTATCTTACAATACAAACGTTGGTTAGGCCTTATTAAAGAGAACAGAATAATGTTGCATAAAATGTGTCCGTTCTATTCTAGAGAAACAGTTACTGGTCATCTATCTATAAATTTAGCCAAACAATAGATCAATTTACGTAAACCGTGTCTATGATACACTAATGATGCTAGAAGCAAACTCGTTCTCATTGGTTGATCATCAACAAGAAGGTTTGTACGTTTTGGCGCCAACTTAGTTTGACATTAGTATTTGTATCGTAAATTCTATATCTTAATTAGCTGGGGTATACTAAAAAAAATGCAATATAATTTTCAAATTTAATTATTCAACATAATATTTTCAGGCTTTCACGTCGTTAGAGTTGATTATCTTAACGACTATACATAAACAGTTATTTTAAGCGTCATACACCTTCAACCTGCTTACTATTTGATTTAATTCCAGGTCGTCAATCGTCTCCTTACCAGGAGGTGACCATCTACCGCAATTACTTCACGCGCAACCGGGTCCAATACCAAGACGTGATAATCCTCCGCCAGGTGGTCTCCAACTTTACCTACAACTACGTCCACGAGAACGTCGGTCAGAGGATCCTTGAAGTCTCGGGCTTCGACAAAGTCCGCTTACCAATATATCAGACCACATCGCACAATGGTTTCTACAAGTTAGTCCAAATTTCACTATTTCAAATTACATATGGCGTATACATACTTCAGCCAAATAAGAGATAGAGTTTACGGCCACATAGTCTAGTGTCAAACAGAATCAAAACCATTGCCAGCGTGATTACTGGGCAAACGAGACACAACATCTCATGTCCCAGGGCGGCTCACTGTGACATTTTTCTTTGCATTTGTAATATTAGGTGTAGTATTATATTAAGTATAAGGGGCTCCACATGACACCTTCGGAACCCCAGCCAACCTCACCTGCATGCGGTGCACCTTGCCGACCAACGAACGAGGAACAACAACGGAAGAACCACCAACCCGCATTGGACCATTTAGTGGGATACGGTCCAAAAACCCGTTATGGAGTGCATTAGGGGAGGCCTATGTCCAGCGGTGGACGGATGCAGGCTGATGTAGATGGTGATGATTTATAATATAAGGGTGTATCACGTGAATATCCATCTCGTTTATTAG
>DWTZ01000035.1:0-12256 GCA_018246075.1 Lamproptera meges | reverse complement strand
GTTAGACGGTGGTGGTGCGTGCCTGAAATCGTCATCTATATCCAACACGTTAGCCAACATTGACTTCGATGAACGCTCCTTTAACTCCAACTCTCTCATCCGATTCGTCATCATTATTGTCTTCCTTGTTATCTTTTTTCCCGGCCTCGACATTCTTAAAATCCATGGCAGCCATTGCAAGAACACTGTCTTTATCTGTAATTTTGACTTTATGTTTTATTTCCGATATTATTGGATATGTTTTGTGGAAATCATCGCAACCAATGTTTTTGCCATTTTAAACTTGCAGTTTCTAAAATAACCTGATTTGTCCGAGTCATGTAAGTTGCAACTCCATGGCGTTGCATTTCTAGCATTTTTTCGACAAACTGTAGCCAAATCATTGTTAGCTTTACTTATTGTCTTTATTTTTTGATCGATGGCATATAAGGACCGGTATTGTATATTGTTACTACATACAGACAGCTGTTTACTGTATGTTATTTTGTAATTTAAAATAAATGTCTGTATTACCACTTACCCATTGAGGCATTTCGTGAATATCCGCTGTTCTATGGTGATAGTTTAGTACTACAACTGTCAGCACCACAGAGGAAGCAACCATAAACATGATGCAGTTGAAATATGTCCCTGTCAAGGAAACGAATTCACTGTATCAATATGAAACAGTAATTCAAATATATATTGTGTGAGTAAATAAAAAAAGAAGTTTATTAAATATTATTGAATTCAACTCCAAATAATTACTATCTACGTTTTTATTTAATTACATAATCATTTTAGGAGAAAATAACGCTCTGTTTTGTTTAAATTTATAATTATTTTATTAAGATTAAGTTTTAATTATACTAAATATTCACAGTAATAAAGCATTAGTTCATGCAAAACGTGTTAAACATGCAAAGATTTAGTAAATAAAATTTTAAGTTTCAAACTTCAATAAGTTGCAGATGAATTACAATGTTGACTAAGGAGACATCGATTCAATTATTAAAAACATACATAATTATATTAAAGGCATTTTAGTAATAAACTTTGATAAGTTTAATATCGTATGAAATCTATAATACATAGTCTGTCGTTAAAATAGTAGATATATGCTTTATAATATATCTTTTCATAAAACACGCATTGGTGACTAAGATCATTTCATACGTATAGTTGCACGACAGTGTTTTGTATTAAATTCAAACTTTTATGTAAATCACCATTGAGTCCCTTTGACAACATTGTTTCAGCTTTGTACTTTACCATCAAGGGGTTATAGACAGACCAAGCAAAGTAGGCTATCCGATGTTCGCGAGATACTTGGAGACTGGACCCTCTACCCGCATCCACTTTGATGATTATTATCACTGTTTAACTTTAACACCTCCTTTTAAACAACTACAAGCGAATTCTGTCCTATATAGGGTTTAGTTAGTTAAAAAAAATAGTTAGGAGAGTTGTGCTTTAAGTGTTTGTTTTAGTTTTAAAATTACTCTTTTTATATTTAACATGCTACAACATACGTCATACGTCAGTAGTCATAAAGTATTATTTTTATTAAATTATTAGCGCAGTATGGATGAAAAATTAAAACAACTAAATAGAAGTAGAATTTATGAAAAGATAAGGGGACAGAGAGCTGAAGGCAGAAATGGAATATAAGAATTATTTTAATACATTACAAGAATTCCAATTCAGTATAGTATGAGACGCCAATCAAGAGAATAATTTTGTGAAACATTTACAATTCAGAGCGAATATGTAAAAGCTTTTGCCAGCGCGCTGAGTGCATATAATACGCCTATATTATGTGGTGACAGAGCTTATGAAGGACTGTCGAAGCAAAAGAGTTTTCGATGCTAGTCTTTAAAAAATGCATTTTGAAAATAGAAAAATAAAACTATCTATGCACTCCGTCCTTTAAATCATTCAAGCCGAGACTGCGTACTATTTAAATGTTTTAATATAAGATTTTATAAATGACACGAGGAATATTTTTTAGTTAATATTTTTCCGAAAATAATACAACATGCCAATAATTTAGATGAACATAAATAATATCCCTCAGATAGTCATTTACCCATTTCACTTTATATCAGGCTATTCATAACACTCAGTTGTTTTATTTATAGATTTTTATTTATTTCTAGGCATTTTTGCAACCAACGCGAGTTTCTCACCTATTAGAGGGATCGCCTCTGAGGTTTTTGTGATGACGTGTCCCACCAATAGAGAGAAAACAGTTTGCGACAGGAGAATTGTTACACCTGTAAACATCAACATAATTTTCCATAAAAACAAAGTGCTCTACACCACATAACCTTTTCACTCTTATAATTTTCGTCCACACTTTCGACTGACAAGTCCTGTCCTATCCTGTTTGTGTGCTGAGTTGGTTACAGGGGCTCAAGAGAAATCATAAACAAAACATAGGAGAGTAACCATGCAAAGACTATTTTATTTCTTTATAATCAATTTTATTTAAATACACTTTTAGCGCGAAACAATATAGGTATTTAGAATATATTTATCAATAAACCACCCACCCTCCAAGTATCTAGGAAACCGTAAAATTACAATTAATAAAAATACAAAAAGCATTAACATTAAAAAATAACACATGTTTTGCACCATGGAATCGATAACGTGATCTATTTTTACAGTAACAGAAGAAATAGTTTAATAACAACATTAAATATTAATGAAAGATATATACTTACCTCGGAGATTCCGTGTACATATATTTAAAGTGTTGAAATTTCATGCCATGCCAACAAGTTTATTTTATAAGCATTAAACACGTTAAAAGTCTGTATTATAAATAATCTTCAATTTAAATTATGTACGTGTTTATGTATTTAAATTTAGAACAACTAAAATGGTAACGAGATCGATTCCAAGAAGAATGATTTCTGTTTACAAAAACGTAAAACTTTAGTGTACCAATATTTTACTATTAAACAGATGATCAGTAGCTTAAAGAAAACGTGTAAGGTATGTGTTATTTTTTTCCAAATACTTTATCGTTTGAAAAAATCAATTCAAAGAGTTATTTAATATACTTAATTTACTCCTTGTAATGTTTTAAAATATGCTATATTGATTTAATCGAGTTCTAAACAAAGTAAATTATAGCCAAACTAAATAATACGAAACATAATACAGATAAAAATAAATATAAACGTGAGCATAATAAAATAAAGTCATGATTGAAACGGAACATAATGGGATATAGAGGGATATGGTACAATAGGTAATGGTTGGGTGTGGGTTGTGTACCTAACAAGGGGATTGCGTCGGAGACCTGCGGCAGGGTCTCGGCAACCAAGTTGAGGAACACCGTCAGCGAGAGGAGGATAGTGACGCCTGAAATCAAACACAACGTTAACCCTATCCCCCCGATAATCATCCCAATTGTAACTCCCTCGCTAACCAGCGAAGCTAACCGCTAACCGTGATCTTTTGGCCTATCACAACTCTCCAAATACCCTAGAAATAACAGTATAACGAAAATTAATAAATTAGTGGGATAAGATGTTGAAAAAAAATAAAATTTTAACATGTCTATAATTGTGACTTACCGTAATAAATGACATTTAGTGTCTAGTAAAATTATGCACTAGCATGGACATAAAAATTGTAAAAACATCTATCGTGTGCACGATGCTCCATTTCGATTGAATGAGTGATCATCAGAGACAGCGCACCGGTGGTCGTAATGTTGAAGAGATGAGAATGAACCTAGATCTCATTTAAGAGACATCCCCATAGACAAAAAAAGTACGTGCACGTATTCTCATCCGAGCTCGAATGGTATAATACCTATAAGTGGTATGGCATCCGACGTTGTAGGCATTTTTTCAGCTACCAGGTTGAGAAAAACAGTTAACGATAACAGAATCGTTACACCTGTCGACACAAATAAAGACAAGGAACCAATCAAAAATCAATGTCTTCCCCATTAACGTGACCATATATATTCATCTGTTTTTCGCTTTCTATAATAAATGCAATATAAATATAACAGGATTCATAGCTGTATACATATGTTTTTTATAATAAGTAAAGTATTAATTCCTAAAATACATAACTTGCGTATACACATATGGAACATATGCTTCTCGCTTTGTATCATAAATGTAGCATCATATAACTTACATTTAATTTCAATATAATCTCTCACAAATATAATGGAAGAGGATGCGATTCATTTGTATTCATTGATGAGTTGCTAAGTTGAAAACTAAGTATCCTCGGTGGCTCTGTTTTATGCAAGGGTCATAAATGATATTTGAAGTTCTAACTTGAATTAATTAAACTGTAATATTGGTGAGAAATGGCTCTGATTTCCCATGAAAGATCTAACAGTTCTAAATGGCTGTTTTTAATAAAACTGGTACATCCTTTTAAGGTTCATCACTGGTTCATCATTTTAAGTATCAATAGTGATGTTCTAAAACGAAAAAAATAGTAAAGAGTATTTGCAATTATTCCATTGATAAAAACTTAATTACGAAAACGTAATTCAAAATCATATAAAACGCCCCATATTATAACAAAACCCTTCTAAAAAGTGTAAAAACATTTAATAATTAAATAAATTTTCAAAAGTATTATTACTGAATCAAATATAAAATAGTTCTTAAGATTACAGAAATTACTGTAGTATCTGAGATGAAATAAAATCGAAAATCGTATCACTGACCTAGCGTCAATTTCTCTCCGGAGTCCGGGGGTAGTGTGAAGCCGAGGAGTGCCATTGAAGAGATCAGCACACAGGGCACGATCAAGTTGAAGAAGTAGTATAGAGTCCTCCGTCGAATCATAATTGTAAAGGTCACATCGACGTACGGCTCGGGACAGCACGCGTACGTTATTGTGTTCTTTTTACCAGGCATCCCTGCAACAGAGCTTATTTAATCGCTGAATGCAATTTAAATAAGAAAGTTAACTACATGTTTTAAATACTAGATAAATCAATTCAGTGGTATTGAAAAAAAACTGTTTCGACGACCAGTTATTCAGAACAATAGCTTATATTCCGATGTCTGAACAAAAGGATCATCCTGCTCTTTTATGATAATAAACGATAATACGTTTCTGCTTTAAACAAAAAGCAGACCAAGAAGCTAATAATGGCTTACGCGTCTTAAGCATTTCGTCAGTGTTGCGATAAAAGTGAAACAAATTGTTCCCAAAAATACTTAAATATACTTAGTTTGTTCCAAATATGCTTTGAGTTATTATGTATATAAATACCACATATAAAAACATTTTATGTAAACGAAGGCTCAACTTTATTTCACAATAACGTATATACATACACACACACACACACACGTATATATATATATATATACATAATGAGGGTTAAGAAGTATTTAATAATTTTTAATTATATTTACCATATTTAATATAACGTTGGAGGTAAATACAAAAGTCTGGACTAGAGCCTACAACTTGCTACATCGTGGAATTCTGAATCAAATCAAGTCTCAGACAAGATTAAAATCAGCTGAGATTTTGATTTTAACATTAAAAGCTTTTACCTCAGAACATCATTCTCAATAAGACCCAACAACTTACCTATGAGGTACCACTCTCCGTTTGTTATAAAATCTGATAGGTCACCACCGTTCTCGTCTTTAAGCACCAGATCCAACTGTTAGATGAAGTTTAAGTACAAAAACATGTTAATTAAGTTACATTGGTGCTGTTATGAAAACGCTAGCTAATGTAAAAATAATAAATATACAAAAGCTAAATGTATGTAACTGTTAAAAGACATATAAATAAAACAGCAAATAAGTAATCAGTACGAAACAAACAAAAATATGAATCTGCTTAGCACAAATATGAATACTAACTTCAATTAGGCAAATGTGAGATACAGGAAAAATGTACAAGGGAATGAAAATGAGGAAAAAAGGAAGTGCTCCGAAAGTCGAACAAAGAACTTCATTACGTTAAAAAAAACGCGAGATTTTTTTTGTGTTCTTATGAATATTTGAATAAATAATAGAAAGCACAATCAAATTGATATTCAAATAGAAAAACATTATTTTGGACAATATGCAATCTCATATAATTTTTAAGTGATCTTTCTGAGTCGTAAAAAAAAAGTCAAATTAATTCATAGTTTGAAGTCTCAATGAAATCTTATTATTTCCTTAAATATAAAAATAGTTACTGTCTCTAAAAGTCAAAGTGCATTCGTAACAAAGTTACTTAAATAGTTATACAGTATTCGACTTCAGAAACAAATAGAATTCATAGGGACTTAACAAAAATTATTTTGAATAAATTGAAAAAAAAAAGAATATTTTAAGTAAATATGTGTGTCATAGTGATCCATTATATCATTCCAAACTTCAGTTAGTGCAAAAGAATGAATAGAATATAATCTGCACCATGCAAAATAGTACATACAAAACTTTTGGGATAATTGTTATCCGTTTGGTTTCTCACATGGTTCCCATATTCCCTACTGTTAAAGTTTACGTAGAAACAAATGATTTTAGTGAAGTTTTAAAAACAACATGTTTTTAATTCTATTTTAATTGGAAGACAAAAACAAATTCTTCTTAATCTTCAGTTTACTACTTTTTTATTGTTATTTTTTTGTTAATGGACAGATAAAAACTTTAGATATAGAATTGTGAGACATCATTATAAAGCGAAAGCTGTTATTCATATTGATACAGCGGATACCCATGTGGCTGTACCTGGTTGCCATCGTAAGTCCAACTACCAAACTTCATGTCACAATGCTGATCGTCGAAGGGGAACCAAGTGATGTCTATCTTGCATGTGCTCTTGAATATGCCAGGGGGCACGTACAGGCAACTGCCGTTGCTTCTGACCACCACGTTCGTCTGGTACGTCCCGTCAAAACCCTCGTCAGCACTATACCAATAAGAAAACCGTCATACAGACGTCAAATATCCATCAACCCGAACCCTATGTAGTAACGTCAAAACAATTACTGGTTTGTTCTCGCTACAACTTTTAAAGCCTTCTGGAGTTTTAAGGAAAACATTTTGCTGTTGTCGTCGATGACGTTCACAACTGATCACATCACCATTAAAAGTCTCAAACAGTAAAATAAACTTGTAAAAACAACAGCAAGTTCAGGAATTCCATTGGTACATTTTTAATCATTTGCCAACTTAAAATCTATCGTATTTCTGGGACGCCCTGAAGCGATAGAACTTAATTCCTTGGACTTAATTTAAATAACTCCTGAAAGATTTAGAGCATTAATCAGCGCTGAAAAGAATTAGGGATGGCCTCGAATAGTATCGGACATTTTCATGTTAAAACCGAAAAAATATTTTTTTTATACGAATGCGGCTGAATTGAATCGTGATCATGTTTATTTCTTTATAAGCAACATCATTTTTGGAGATCGTTCCAGAATATCTGGCTGATGGCAGATTATATCATATAAATACATGACACTTTAAAAGTTACGTGATAAAAGATGTACAGCTTTTAGTAAAAGGCTATCCTTTTTACTTCTATGAGTAAATTTTAAAGCCGCGCGAGCGCACCGTCAAGAAAAACTGAAATCCTAATGTTAGCTATAATCAACTGGCTACCGTATTTTATGCTGCGTAAACTGTACTGTTTCGCCACATATATACACATATGTGTATGTGTACATATTCATTTTTTTATTATGTTTTGAATAAACTGAACTGTAGCCTAATATATATATGTTATTGTAAAGTTTTATTAAATCCATCAATTTGTTTTTGTGTGAAAAACTAAACAACATCAATAAGTGTTCACAAAATATCTAATTTATATAAGGTGACGAATAACTAATTTAGGCAGAGTAAAATTATTCCACAAAACGGCTTTATGGCAAACCCTAAAAGAGCTATAATTAGCAATAAGTGGTATATACAGAAACGACATCTATGATTCATATTGCTATCTGTCTATCATCATCATCAGCCTGTATCCGTCCACTGCTGGACATAGGCCTCCCTTTGTGCACTTCATAAGGGGGTTTTGGACCGTATCCCACCACGCTGGTCTTATGCGGGTTGGCGGGCCTTTCACCGGAGCCTTGTTTGTTGGTCGGCAGGTGAGGTTGACTGGGGTTCCGAAGGTGTAGTTTAGAGCCCTTTATACTCCCTATCTATACTGTGCCAAATTATACATAAAATTCGCGTTAAAGTCGAAGACTTTTTTGGTACCTGTATGATCTAACCTTGGCACTGGCAGAATCACCAAAAGTTATTGGTTGAAAAATGATAAGTAAAAACAAGAAAGAATTAGAAGACGAAGACTCTTTTTTTAACAACACAACTAACTTAAAAAAGTTTGATGAAACTCCGAGCAACAATCAAATATATGTTAAAATAGTTAAGAACGATTGAGTTGTAGGCTAAAATCATGACAACATATAAATGCAATTGCTTACTGTTGTACGGTAAAACGTTTTTACAATTAAACAATTGGAATAATTATCCAACAAAACCGTTAACAATGCATAGAGTATATACACTGGACTTTTACTTAATCTATTCGATTGTAGTTATTAAGAGGACAATGATGTTGTTTGAGTTGCTTTTGATTACGGCGGCCTCCCTATATTAAATATATCTTCTCTATATTAGAGAACAGCAAACTACGCAGGAAATATTCTAGTGAAGCAATGCACGCGCAAAAACTGACCTAGCTCGAGGGGACATGAGTTCCCTCCGAGCTCTGTGTTAGACAAAGCTTACGAAAGACTCACCTGGAAGCATTACCTCATGTCACAGAAAAAAGCAAACACAGATGCAATCTCTCTTTTGAGCTCTCGGAGTCCGATGGGAAGGAAAACCGATCCGACTAAAGAGTGATCAGGCGCAGTACGTACTTTTTATATACCCATCTGAAGACTGGATCATCCTACTTTACAGTCAATTGGGTGATCAGTCCGCATTACCATGATGTACTAGGAAACAACAATAAAAGGTTTAGGATCTGAACCCACGACCACGACGCATGTACCACTAGACTATCGAGGCAGCTTTAAAGTAAACAGCCCTATTGTAGCAAAATACGTCAGCAGTACTCCAACCCATTTATTTCTATTAGCATGTTGTGACGTAAGAACAAAACATTTCATCTAATCTAAATACACATAGCCGCTACCGTCGCGCCAGTCATGACCACGCTTGTCACGAAAACCTAGAATATTTTCTACTACATAGAAGTTTTCAGTCCTAACATGAATGATTTATCACCGGTAATAATTAAAAAAAAAATCAGATAGATATATGAAAAGTTATTAGAAGATCGTAAGAACACTAAATATTCTAACAGCGACAATATTTAAAATCAAATTGTTCATTATAGTATTTTCTAAAGATAAAGCGAGTTACTTTATGTACTGCCACCTGGTGCAACGTACCAGGATAGCATAGAATATGTATCGGAAAGACAACGGATGGTCGAACTAGCGGAGCGTATAATTTAGAGTTTATGGGGTCATTAGGCGGCAGAAGGCCGACGAGGCCGACTTTTTGTTTGAAGGCATTGCAATTAACCCGTGAAATGGTAATCGATCGCTCCTTGCCCAATTTTAACTGTCATCCGTTGTGTTGTACAATGTAAACGAATTTTATAGACCTTTAAATATGCGTAATCGTAATGACATAATTTGTTGACAAATAAAAAAAATACGTCGATATTATATAAACTTCTAATACATCATTTAACAAGGAACTGCTATTTGGTTATATAACCTTTTAACTACTAATTATGGATGGGTAAAAAAGCTTGATCACGTTAAAAACATATTCAGGTGTGAAGACATCTTCAAAATTTGTATACACTGATGACGTATCAAGGAAACTTATATACGAGAAAGTATATTAAAATCTTGTGACACAAAGGATATAACCAAAAACCATATGTTAGGTACAACCTTTCTTCTTTTCTCCTAACCATTTTTGAAAGTTATATTAGGGTCGGCTTCTTATCTATTCAAAGTTACCTAAATAATAGTTTTTACGCAAAGCGACTGGTATCTGACCTCCACAACCCAAGAGTAAACTGCATTCGTTTTGGTATTGGTTCTTAGTGTTTTTTAAGTTATTTTAATGACAAGAATCAGTGATTGGAAGTTAAAAACACGAATATCATTAACACAATATATTCGTGCGTTCTCAATTCTTTAGCTATCCTAGATCATTGGTCTGTGCATTGTGTATTAATTTTATGCTGGACAACTCTAAAACATTCGTTTGCCTAAACGACAAGGCAAGAACGTACGTCTCGTTTTCCTAGTAATAACGCTGATTAACCTGCCCGAATACAGATGTATTTTCACACTATAGCTTTGCAGTAGAAATTAGCAGCGCGTAGTTACCAATCGGCCCCCGGTAAAAAAGGGAACCTATCACATTAAGAATTACATTGTATACCATGTATCCTTTTCATTATCAACCACGCCATCCAGCTGATGCGGCCGTATCTCCTTTCCGTTATCAGCGGAAACTCTCAATCACGTCGCTTCTTCGCAGATAAGCTTCGCCCCTAGGGGTACGGGGGGGGGGAGTGCGATCGGGAAGTGGCATTTGGCACGGGCAATTGACGCCGTTGATAGGATCTCAAGCTGAGCTTGCAGGAAAATAGTATGGGAGCCAGGAGTTAAATAGATTAATCGAAATTTTATTTAAAATGGATTTATTATAATATATTTTAAAGTAATTGTTTTATGTACTCTTTTAATAAATTGGATACATAATTGCGTTTGTATTCGCATACCTTTGAAATAAATTACGCCATATACATAGGCAAACTGTTCATACTAAAACAACCCCGAATCATCAAACAAATAAGACCCCGCAACACTAATGAATATTATTTAACACCATAATTTAATTAATAATGAAAAAACCATTGCCATTGCCACCGCTGTATTATTCCGATTATGATATTTGAAAAAAGCGATGCTCATTTAATCAGAAAAGTAATTGTGTTTTCAGTTTAAAGAGCCTCGTAATTATTATGATTATTATTACAGGTTATGCAACATTATACGTCTCTAAAGGCCAGGTTGTATAGTGTCTGAAACTGCATTTCGCAAGGTAAGCATTGCGTATCACTTTCTCCGAGCTGAACTTTTTGTCTAATTTCCATTAAATAAAAGGGCAACTTACAGTATACTTGAATTATGATTATTTGAGACATTGTTACTACGGGTGAAGGGTTAATTATTTGAGACACAGGATTCATCCTAGTTAAGGCATTAACCCCAAAAAATCTATTAGCGAATATTTGTTTTATACTTTTTTATGTATGTTAGTAAAGCCTTTAAGATTATGGTAAGAAATAAACTTATATTAATATTAATATAACAAAAATTGAGCTGGCTCCAGGACTATGCGGTGTGAGTCAGCGCACTGCGGTGTCGGCGAGCCGCGACACCGCCTCCGATTGAGTGAGTGATACTCCACGGGCGAGCTTAGCTGTATTTTATACGGTACATTAAACGCATGAACGATCCCATTTCGTTTTTCAAATAACACGTAGCTTTGTGTTGTTTTGTGAGGTACAGAATGACAGGCAATATTAAGCTTCATTCGGTAATACAAACGATCAGATCTTACTCTCTACTGTTAAGACTCAGATAGTTGCAGTTAGTGAAAACAGAACATTGTTAGTGAAAATGATTAAATTGATTATACGTCAAATCGTTTACTTTTGATATTAAATTATACATTTTTTGTTTCTTATTCTAGTTTCTAGAGATTTTGTCATGTTGGATTTCATTGCAAAATATATTTTTGAAATATAGTTATAAAGTAGTCATAATGTTGGAACATTTAAGACCTTTTTTCTCATTTGACATTTTATTACGTCTACTACTGAATACTTCAGTGTCAGATATTTTCTTATATTTATTATAATTTGCCCCACTCTCGCCGGGCTTGTATGTTTTATAAATGATTTTGGGTACTTACTTTTGATGTAAACTTTATGAGTCTTATATTAGCAACTGTAAATATTCACCTATTTAACAGATAATAAAGCCAAAACCATTTTAATTTTGACCATTGAATTCATTAAAAGTTTGGTACAATTTTTTTGTGTAATAATTTGTATCTAAATACAAAAAAAGAAAAACTACAATAAAGAACTATGTTCATTTTAATTTATTTACGCAAATGCAAGAAATTAAAATTAAGATACAATGTTAAAAAATGTAATTTCATTTTACGTCATCGTCATCATCAGCCTGCATCCTTCCACTGCTGAACAT
>DWTZ01000034.1:0-12335 GCA_018246075.1 Lamproptera meges | reverse complement strand
TTCTTAAGTCCTCTGACTTAAGACGTTCTTAGGATTTTAGACAGCCATTTAGCATTTGTAATATTTATATGTGAATAACGATATAAAATTATATATTTCATTAATAATACTATTAAATTAACAAAAAATCAACCAAATGATAATAAAAACTGACTAGCCATTAGTCTAGCAATTTTTATTTAAAAAAAACTTCACGCGCCATTATTTTGATGCAAAGATATGGCGCGAAGTTTTGTCTGTCGAAAAATACTAAGCATTCGTGAATATGGAACGATGGGTCACGGAAGATCGTGATGGGATTAAGGGCCTGTCTAGTGCAAGAATATTTCACTGCTAATTCAGAATCAACTTAAGTACATTGAGTTAAGAATCGTTTTCGTGTAATCTGTAATGTTTCCGACTGAATACTTTGCAAATTTATTTTAGATCTTACTTGGTACATGTAAAGGCGATAATCCTTTAGCTGTTAGTGTATGAACGTTGTGGTTCTATTTTGTGTGCTTTGAATTAAGAATCACCTGTCGCTTCGATGCTCTATGATATCGCTTTGAATATTGAAGCCAATTGATATTCAAACTTATTTCAATACATATAGAGAAGATAATGCAGTGGCAGTGAATGTCCTGAACTTTATGCACCTCTCTTTAATCTGTGCACGATGGATAGGATAGTTCGGGAATCTATTTTTGGACTTGACCTAAGTTCAGACCGATCTTATCTTCGGCCACTAAATCAAAATGGGAATACCTTTAGATATTCTACGCTCAACCGCTTACCTTTTTTTTAATATAATGGATAGAAAGGCAAGGATTTTATGAAAATTTTCTTTTTTATTACATACCACTAAGCAGTTTCGGGTGGAGTTTAGCATTAACCTATCGGAAATTCTCACAAAATGCTTCACTGCACATACTTTACTATCAAAGATGTATTAATACGCTTTTGAAATAAAAATAAACCAAAAAAAATCTGTTCTAAAAACGTGTTTAAATAGTTTTATTTATATTTATATAATTATACTATAAGAATATACTCAACGACGCTTTTATCACCGAAAATATTTTTTGAAGCAATCACTCATTTTAATCGACTTCCAATTACCCCCGTTATTCGAAAAAAAAAATTAACAGAATTCTACATGTGCCAAAAGACATTTAACACTATTCAACTGCTAAAAACACTGCAGACACTTAACACTAAAACGATTCATTCTATGAATCTGTTCGCTGTAAAGGCAACACGGACGCAATAAGCTAGCAAATGTCCAACACGTTTGCGAGCTTATAAAATAGAGTTCCGCTATATTAATGTTCCGTCCTACCTACTGACAGTCGCTTCGTATCTGGGTGGTCTAAACAACTAAAGGAACCTCAGTGGTGAGTGTTCTTTTCACCGGGGACTGCCGGCAGTAGCGTTAAACGCTACTGTGTTCCCGCTTAAAGGACATCGTAGACAATACACATAATAAGTAATTATTAGGTAACCGTAACTGTACTCCTCTAAATCGAAGGTTCCATGCCAGGATTTTGAGGTTTCATAACCATCAAATGTGTATAAATAATCCATATATACCTTAGCGTAAGTACCAGGGTATCATCGAAATAAAGAGTGAACTGTAATCTACTGCTCTTGACCGTCTTCCGATCCTATTCTCATGGTCTGAGCGTATTATTCAACGTCAAGTGAGTTCAATTACATAACTGACAAGGACGTCAACGTCCTTGTCATTTATGTAGTTAAAAATCCTGTACGGGCTCAGAAAGGTTTGGTTCGTGCTTGGGACAATGCGGCAAACTATTGCCTGTAGAATACGATGAAAGCGTCGGGTGGCCATGCAATGTCCTGCGCCGGATCTTTTACAGGTCGTGACGGTAATTTTTTCCGTCGGTCTAGAGTGCAGAAAGAGAGAATGCACCTGTGTTTAAGTATACACTTTGGCGCTATAATATCTCCTGAAATGATGTCTGATCTTTTGAAATGACCAAGCTTATTAACATTGAACAATAATATGCCTCACAAAACATTATATTACACAATATATTGCAGAAAAAGATAAATAGAGGTAAATATATAATTAATTATTAATATTATTTGACAATGTACAATACTTATAGGCATAATGAGTTAGCGGCAAGGTATGTAATATCTGTCGGCGTACAAATGTCAATCGCCGCCATCTTGGAATGGGCGCGCATAAACAATAACGTATTGCGTGATGTGGAATGCATTAAAATTAATGGCGGAGCTATAAAACTAGTGCGTTTGATGTTCTAAGGTTCAATATAATAAATGCGCGGTTACATTATTTTGCAAATAGCCCTTCTTCCTTATAGATTCGATGAATAATTATTTAACATAGTTCATAGACACGAATAAATCACTTCTACGAAGAAAGTTTATTCAACAATAGACATAAATGTAAAATTCAAAGTCAAGTTGGATTCGAAAGTATTCAGTAATACTATTGTTCTTCTGTGCTCTGAATGTACAATGCAATAATTTGTAAATTTGTAGTTTAGACAAACTAGATGATTGTGACCGATAGTATTCGACTATCATATGTCAGTCTGTCACTTATCGCTATGGACTTCTTGATGTAAGACGCCTCTTTGTTGCCATGGGTTTCAGTATTCATCTATTACGAGTCTAATTAGGTGAACTATAGTCTATCATTTAGAATTGAATCGTCGTTTTTTTTATAAAGAAGCATGTTAGCGTATACGACGACACCAATTTTATTTAAAACCAGTTTTAAATAACCATAAAGAACTACTTGTTTTCATCTGTAAACGTCATAGGAAACGGCTTTGGTGTTTCAGGAACTCTTCGTGCCTATAAACACGAAAGGCGAGCTGTACGAGGTCTGCCCTGAGGAGTTATCCCCAGCAGAATGGGAAGGGGAGGGTGGAGCCTCTCCGCCACCGGAAGTGTCGACACGAGCCCACAGGCTACCACACCTTCTAAGCCTGTGGCGTCTGCCGACCAGGGTTCGACTCCTGGCTGGCACAGTCCCGATTGAGATGGCGCATGACGTTGGAGGTAAATATTAATTTTAAAAAAGGTTTTTGTTAAGATATTTTGTGATAAGAATGGCAATGGAGAATATGGCTTAGAGATGATTAATATTACTGTTAACAGAAGGAAGGTAAGAGTGCAAAAGTAAAACAGATCCTTAAAAAAACATTTTTATTTATTTTATATAAAGAGGTTGAAAAAGCCAAATCTCCGAGTTCTGCTCTCAAAGCTCTGTTATATTTTTGGGAGTATTATTTAAACAGAAGTTATATAATACCAATTCTCAATAGCGCAGTTGTATAAAGTTTGAAGTATAATGTATTATTTTTTTTTATTTACGTTAATATTTTTTTATTTTGTCTCTTTTTTAAAGTGCTTTCAAAAACTACAGTTGAAGTCGTTAATTGACAATAAAAACTTCTTTACAGAGGACCTTCTTCTGCGTGCTGCGGTAACTGAACCGGTGTTAGTTATGTGCTCGCTCCCAGACCACTCGATCCCATCGAGCCCCAGCAAGCAGACGGACCCGAGGCACCATGCCAAAGAGGCGCTTCAACTGCTGCCGCTGAATAGCAACGTCAAAGTTCGCCGCACGCAACTGGGCTTCGAAAGCGAGAAGAGAATGTTTCTCTCAGCGCGCCTCCAAAAAGCACTAACCTTCTGTCAACTGAACGTTGATAACTGGATCAGGCAGATATCCTACGCAAGCACCGCCGTCGTCACTAAAGCGAAGACGGCAGAGGATCTTATGAGGGAAGAACGTGAACCGGTCAAGTTTGAAAAGGAAAGAAAATTCACACTGCAAGGCCTAAAAATCGACACGTCGCGTCTATTCGGCAAAAGTGAGAAGGTCCTGAAAGACATACCAGACGAAACAGAGGGCTCTATAATATTCCTCAGCAAGAACGAACTGGAGCATATGAATTATGACGTGTACAGTGAGGATGAAGGCAAGGACGATAAAAGCGACGGAAAGGCCGAGCAAGAACAGTTCACTAATGACAAAATGCATGTGTTCCGTGAAGATTCTTCTCAGAAAAAGGGCACTAGATGGTTCAAAAATCTGAAACTACTAAAAAGCACAGAGAAACTTGACGAGAAAATATCAACGATAGAAAATAATGATAGGTACAGAGATGTAAAGGACCCATTCGATCCTTTAGGTGAAAAGCACAGCTCTATTGAGAGATATCAGGATATGGCCAAATTGATTGAAGATAGATTTGGTGCTTCCAGGAAAAGTGATGGCACCGCCGAAAAAAGCCACTCGTATAAAAGCCTAACGACTTCCTCTTCAGAAATGGGAACCAGTCAGTGTAGCTCTAATCACAAAAAACCAGTTCTGACAAAATCTGTGTCAGTACAGACTGGAATGCCTGACAGTCCTTACACAGAAGACGATAGTGGCATTAATATGAAGCACGACAGAAAAAATCTGAGCGTAGATCAAATCAACTACTGCGGTTCGATGGAAAGCAACTCTAGTTCTGGTCGTAAATTAAAATCGTTGGATGAAAACATGTTGAAAAAATCGTCAGCAATGAAATCATCAACAAATCTCGAAAGACGACAAAGAATACAACCTGATTTGATTCCAGAGAAAGCAATAACAAAGTCTGAGTCCTACAACCAAATACAGAGCTGTGAAGATATAAATATGTTTGGTGCCGGTTCTCTGTACAACGATAATGATTTCGAAATTAATTACAAGCAGCATTCGTTTATAACTGAGAAACTGTGCTCAGAGTTTCACGTGAAAACTAAAAGAGTTCTGAGCAAATCTACCTCCAACTTGCTCCATCCTAAAAAGCCCAACGAAAAGAAAGAAGGAAGTAACAGCAACAGTATGCCAACCAAAACAGAACGCTCAAACGACAGTGAGAAACTGGTCAATTTTAGGAAGAAAATAGACAAGCCGAGAACACCGACACCAAAGCTGGAACTAGAAGACGTCATAGAACCTATAGACATTTCCGAAGAACCTCAAAGGCAAGTTAAGATACGAAGATCAATTTCGTCTATACAAAAGAGAAAATTACCAGTCATCGAAGATTTACCATACGGACAAGTAGCGGATGCTGTTAACGACGAGGAGGAAAAAATTGATTCCGACTCAAGTTCAGACAATATATACGCCGAAATATGTCCACCGAATGTAAACAAGACAAACGACGAAGAGAGCTACGATAACAGCATCGATGTGTTGGCTACTGACCCGGTCATTTGTAACGTTAAAAAGGAAGTCAGCATACGCAACGATGAACGAGCCAGGCAAATGATCGAGAACCAGGAGAACGCGTTCAGGCATATCGAAGTGGTAGTAATAGAGAAGACGACCGATTTTGAACTGGACAACTCTAGCGTGGCGTCTAGTGAATTCGACGATGGGGCGAGCAAGAACGACGTTACAATCTCAATCGATTCGTGGGAACGCGACAAGGAGCCGAGCCATTCAGATCCAAAAAATCACGCCATAAGACTAGAGATAACGAGCAACATGGAGGACTATCCGATAGAGAATCAGAAACAAAATCTAGAAATAAACGAGGTCCGTCTAATAAAAGATAGTTCGTTAAGCTTTAGCAACAGTATCCATTTGAATGGTACATATCCCAACGAGGCCATTTATGATACTTTAAAATAGGTTAGATTCTTATATTTTATCCCCAGTGCACATTTAACGACACGAAACGATAATAATAGTCATAAATTTATAAACTATGTTGACGTCACCGAATACGAAGTTATGATTTATTAGGATTTAAAAGCCTAATTACAGTTATTTCGTATAATATTGCTATGTTATTAACTGGGTATTTGTATATGTGAAATGTGTATTACTATTGTATTCTAAATTTACAAAAAAAAAGTTGTATCTAATGCACAGTATATGAAATTAAATTTCGACACTTATTTAATCGCGTGTGTTCTGAAGGTGAATAGCAAGGAGGTATATTTATACAAAAATATGTTACCGTGTTTGTGGTAATATAAAATCTCAGTTTAATTAGTGACATGTCTTATATATTGACAGTGGGTGCATTAAATCATTATGTCAACACACTAATAAAATAACCAGTTAGATTATACTCTAAATGTTTATAGTCACTTAAGAACCGGAATTAGTGTACACAAAGTAAGATAGAAAGGAAGGAACGACGTACATATAGTGTTATTATTGGTCGACTGACCATTGACTATAGTGTTAATATTGAAAATGACAACACCTACAAAATTTAAATCTTTTGCTAATTTTTAATTTGCCTATATACGCGAGCCAAATGAGATATTGACTATTTGTTGAACCTTTGCAATTTCATCGCGTTATACATATGACATAAGATAAAATGTCACCAAGATTTGCTTGGCGACTTTTTATCTTGTAAACTCCGTAAAAAAAGAATACTAGAAGTTATCGATTCTCTGCTATAAATAAATCTTTTTGCGCTTATGCACTTAGAAAAATATCAACAAGCGAATTGAATTTGTTACTTTGTATTATCTATAAAAAAATTTTAGAAGGCTAATGACAATTGTGTAATGAATACATTTAATATTTCAACGAACAGCTTTTTACAATCGCGATTGGTGCTTATCTGTGGTGCTAATAGCTGTTGTATATATTTAGATAAATATATACCGTATTGATACATTTGATATTCATTAAATAATATCTCGCGTAATGTGCACAGTTGGTTATAATTATTTTTAATCTGTTTCATTATTTAAAAAATATGGAACTGACAGCACCACATATTATGGTTATTCATTACAGCGTATTAAAATGATTGTAAACTTTGTGATTATTATAACAATTATAAAAAGAACTTAAAAAATATTGGTGTATTAGTTAATTTTTATTATAAGCAACACATATCACATGACATTAATGTAAATTTGTATTATATAGACATAATATTGTATTATAAACGAAGACAATGGAATAGATTAAAGTCTGGAGTTGTCAGTAACTCGACGTGGAAAAATGAATTTGTGAAAAGCAAATAAATAATATGATGAATTATTGTTTTTATTTATCCAGACAAAATGATACTGACCGCTAATGTTATGAACTATTTAAGCTGTAAGGCTTGTTTACTGTAAGACTTGAGCATTACAATTAAATGTACGAAATAACCAACCACCATCTAATCGGTTATTAGAACAGGGTAAAGAAAAAAAGTCTACGAAAATATTTCTGGTTTTAAAAACTATCAATTATTAGACTTGCGAAGAACATCTAAAAGCAAATTGAATCAATTTATTTCTGTGTTTTTAATATTGCACTATACTTTTGTTGTAAGAACGATACATAATAAAAAAGGGTAATTATTTTAACGCATCAGTAGGAATCTACCTTTACTTGGCGTTTGTTAACTTTTAATTTATTTTTATGTAAATTTTCTATTATATTGAAAGTAAAAACAAATGTTTATTTACGCTATGTATCAATATTAGTGAAATAAAATCGACAAATTTTTAATTGTAGTAAAAAATATGACTTGGAGAGTACAACTTTGTTTTTTGGTGTTTCATAGAGCAGAAAAAACAGGATTATTTAAGTCTCGATGAGAAAATACACTAAAGCCCTGATCCACCTGCATACGCCGATTTCTTGCACATACGCACTGCTAGCCACTCCATCTCGTGGGGCTAGTTACACACAGCCAAGGTGAAGACTAGTCCACCGCTTGAGAACCTTGGTCTCTAACGGTTGTCAATTCTACGAGCTATGAGGCCAACCATTATTATTCTGGGATTTAAGTCGGTTTCCATTTTCTCATAGTGTATGTATGCATAAAGTTTTCTATAACATAAAGAAATGTCAAGTATATCTCTCCTCAGCTTGGCGCTTTTTGAAACACAGCAGTAAAAGGAAGCTCCTTTCTGAGGCGGTCAGAGTGTTAGAGGTCATTATAATAATAGTAATGGCCCAGTTGAGTTGAATTCGTCAATTGATCTCTGCGGCAAAATTGGGGTTGCCGGTTAGTCAATCTTCTGCGAACCCACCAGCAAAAGCCGCCGAGGCAGCACCGTGTCAGTCTTTTAGCGTCGTTTCGTATGATGCTAGGTATAACTAGGTACGAAATTCCCCGAATGTGTAAGGTTAAGAAGCATAGGGAAATACCGAAATACGACTAATGAAATACCGACATTCCTCTTTCCACGCGTTTCCTACTTTGTTTTAGAGGACAGGGTGGCGACATACATAACACCGTTTACACGAGCCCCACATCCTGAAAGGCGTGTCCGATGCAGGATTCTCTGGACGTCCTTAAGCACTTGCCGCGACCGGGCTTACTTTGGCATGCCAGATATCTCTTAGCTTTCCCGCAGCTGAACCAAACCACTGGTTGCCGGCAATGTATGAATCTATCAGTGAGACGAAAACGAAGTCTTATGTCAAACAGTGTTGGTGCCTGAACATCGGATGCTCTCATTTATTTCGCGCGAAAATTGAGTTTGGCGGCGATGCAACATTAAGACCCCCGTTCACTTTCAAAACAAATTACACACTGATAAATGATAAAGATTTTAGAGTCCATGGTCACGGGGCAGACTCTGGGAAGAGTTTGAAACGTCGGGTATAATTTTAAATAATTGTAATGTAATTAAACGCGATAAAATCCGTAATTTTTTTATCATTTATCAAGTTTAGTATTTACGTAAGCAACAGAAAGTATCACGATTTATATTATTACTGTATTTGAAGTTTATTGATATTGATTATTTATTTATTTAAATTTTTTGCACAAATTATAATAATAATAAGGGCGAAGTAAATGACCTAGGCGTTATCTACCAGCTAACCTAAGGGTGGTGAAGAGACTTTGAGGTAGGTGACCAAGTAAAGATGTAACTTAAATGATAATTTTTGGTTACATATAGATCAATGGAATAAATTTACCTTGTTTTATAAAAGAATATTGATGTTAATTAATTATCACAGAGTTGGGGAAGTAAATTAATTTCATTCAGTATTCGACACTCATTAAATGGACTCACTGTTATTGTTATACTGCCTTATATTGTTATATTGTGCTGCTGATAATAGTACCATTAATAAAAAGTCCTGGCATCCTAGCAAGTTTAACATAGTAGTTAAATAAAATAATTACATGATAATTGATAAAGTTTTAACGGATTAATTAATTTAAAATTATACCAGACGTTTTAGACTCTTTCCGTTCAAATTCCTCTTCCCAAAGTCCAAAATCATTACACTGTGCTCTGTAATCATCACGTCCAGCGAACATGTTACTCTCATTTGAGTGAGCTTCATATTTACGAGTATTGTAACGAATGTATCGATGGCATACAAGCCACAGTATAAACGATTCAGCGAAAGAAAGGGTTGAATACAGTCAGATGGTGCTGCCGCATTCGTTGTATTGCGGCTGAAGTCAATCAGATCCGGGCGGTTCGCTTTTTGCGAGAGTTGCGCGAGCGTCGCATCGCAGCGGTGGTCCCCCCTCCGGATTGTTCTAATGAGCACTTTATTACCTCGTACACAGGACTATGTCCTTTAAGACTACCAGTTAAGAATCGGATTCCTATGAACGGTAACAATTTTTTCAAAGACCGAACAAGTCCTGCACCAATACGAAACACGGGCGATGATAAAATCTCAGCGGTCGCCGGAATTGGGAAGTAAGACTTGATGGTTGAAATAATTAATTGAGAAGATTGAACGGCCATCAGGGATGCATGGGAAAATTTGCAAAAAGCTCTTGTAAGTATATAGGAATGTCGATATTCCATGGAGCTTAAACAGGTAGGTGTAAGGGCTTACTGGTTTTATGTTATGGTATTGTTTTTCGTATAAATAATTATAAATCTATTAATAAACGATACTTCTTTTCATGAATTTCTACGAACTTTCAAAACGTAAGGAAACAAACAAAACGGAGTATTCTAATATTTAGTGATACGACAAAAGGAAAGGAGATGTAAACTGTAATTTAGCGGGTCACGTCATAACACATCAATGTGACCCAGTGCTCTAAAATTGTAGAGCGAATATCAACACAAAAGTTGGTACCTACCGGTACAACAAAACGTTAAATTAACATAAACCTTAATACATCTATACTGTTGTATATTTATTTATAAATCTCCTGCGGCTTGTATCTCTTAACTATAAGAAATATTTTAAAAAAATTTAATCGTTAATATCCATAAATTTGTCATTAAACGTGATTATATATTGCGATACTGACCTTGTTGCAATATATAAAGTAATCACGTAAATATAGAAACTATAATAGAAACCATATTTTTGAATATTTCCGAGTTATTTGAGCAATTGGATAATATAACTATAAATGGGCCATTTAAATTTTCAGATAATCCGGTAATCAGTCTATGCTTTCTTAAATACAATAAAAGCTAGTTCTATATCTGGTTGGTCTTACTTTCAGGCTATCCGGGGCAGTCCACCACGGTGCCTATTTCTGCCGCGAAACAAGAGTGTGAACACATTACTGCGTTATGGTTTGAAGTGTATTGTGATCAGCGACTGAGCCAACGAGACATACCTTATGTCACAGGGACGCGAGCTGACTTGTGACGTCTTCGTCATACTTTCTATCAGGTAGAAATCTTGCTCGTCTCGACCTTACACTAAATAAAACAACTATACCACAAGGTACAAACCCAAGACCTCCATTGACTGAACAAGGCTTTTTAAATACAAGGCAGGAGGCACGTCATTATATTCATGATAATGTTAATTAATGTTAGATACACATTAATACTGCATTATTTATATAACAATAAGAGCAAGAGATGTCTCGACCCGAACGCACAAAGTCGCAAATCAAAATTGAACTAAAGATCCCAATTCTTTTAAGCCATGCGGTTTAATTAGGAACTTATTTATGAACGTGACCGAAGTCCCACGACCGACCCTATCAAGCTCGCATAAATTAAAAGATACCAGATATAACTAAAAGACAAATTCACATTGGATTTATTTCATTAAAAATTTTATTTTCACCCGCTAATTGGCTTAAGTGGTGTGGGTATTTCGCGGAACCACCTTCCTTGACAAATTGATGTGGTCGAGACCGGCTCATATTCATATCGTTTTCTCAATGTTTCAGTAGTATTTAATAATATAATAATAATGATTTATTTATCCCTTTTATGCGTGATGACGATACACTTTTATATTATACAATAGTGCAACAGCTATTAAATTACTCTTGCGTCATGTAAATAGTGAGTGCCGTCTAGACTCCTTCGGACTGCTCCAACAAGCTCTGCCCTGAACCAGTAGTGTCAATAATGCTCCAGTTACTTTCTCTATGCGGGTCCACTAACTTTTTATAATAACAGTACACTAAGAGCTTAAAATAATATGGATCTACTTTTTCTGAATATCTATTCAACTCTGAAATAATAAAAAGACTTATTGATTTAATTGCAATTTAAATGCAAAGTTCCAATTAGAATAGTACGACTGTTTCATTTCCTGACGTAAAGCAATTGACTGCGATCATTGCTATCATCAGCTAATGGGGCATGTATAATCCTCTGAACCCTGCAAATTACGACATGAAATTTACGTAAACATACCCAAGTCCTAACTGTAATTGCGCCGAAACGCTTCAAACTTGAATCGGTGGCTCTTCACCATAGACACATTATTTAAACAATAACACTGCCAACAGAGTTTGATATTAGACTCCGCGTAACTTTCATATGTTTTTCTTTTTTAGTGTGTTCTTTTTTCTTTTCTTAGTGAATATTTTCAAGTTATCACAAAGGGTTTTAGCTGCATTTTTATTCAACAGGACATAAGGTTCCTCTTGAGTAGATGACGACTCAGTGACGTCATCAAACCTTCAGGTCAGCTGCTAGGACGTACTCTTTAAATGCTTTTTCTATTTTGCTACTCTACATTGCTCATTACTCATTACATTGGTCAGTCATCAAGTTTTTAACTATTAAACATTTCATTTATATGTTACTATATAATAAACTAATTACATTTTAGACATGGACTTCACATATAAACCTGTTCAAAATTCAACAGGTGATATTGAACCAGGCGAGCGTTCATTATATTTTTTTGCAGTACTTTTATTGCGGATTTTTTATGTCAAGCTGTTTGTTTGTTATATTCATGAATACTCATGAAATAATTTGCAATAAAAGGAAACGATTATGAAACGTGTTGATAGTTAATCAAGTATACAAGAGGGAATAAGTTAAGTTCGGCAAATTGTACGTTGCTAGTGTATGTAAAATAAACGCTTCAAAATCCGTCAAAGTCCATTTATTGAATAATGATTTTATTTGAATAGGTAAAAGAA
>DWTZ01000033.1:0-12407 GCA_018246075.1 Lamproptera meges | reverse complement strand
GTATTTGTCCCAAAGCGTGGCTTGAAAATGAGTTCGTTCTGTTTTTCAAGAAGGGAGACAAAACCAATCTTAAAAACTACCGACCGATCTCGCTTTTAAGCCACGTATACAAGCTATTCTCGAGAGTCATGACGAATCGCCTCACTGATAAGCTTGACGTATTCCAGCCACCGGAACAGGCTGGGTTCTGGAGAGGATTTAGCACCATTGACTACATCTTCACTATAAGGCAAGATGTCCAAAAGACACACGAGTACAATCAACCGCTGTGCTTTGCCTTTGTGTTGTTTGCCTCCCGACGTATCGGCCTCAGGATAAACTGGGACAAGACGAAAGTCATGTTCAACGAACACCTTCTCCCGAGGCCGGTCAATGTCGATGGTGTTACTGTGGAAGTTGTCGGTGAATATATACCTTGAGCACAAATTGCAATCAGGAAGACACAACTTCGAGAAGGAAGCCGATAAGAGGATCCAGTTGGGCTGGGCAGCATTTAGGAAGCTGAACCACATTCTTACGTCGTCAATACCGTAGAGCTTGAAGACGAAAGTCTTCAACCAATGCGTTCTCTTCGTGATGACCTACGGGGCCGAAACGTGGCCTCTGAATGCAGGATTGGTCCACAAATTTGGCGTAGCTCAACGTGCTATGGAACGCGCCAAGTTCGGAGTCTCTTTGTCGGATAAAATTCTTATTGAATTTATTCGTCAAAGAAATAAGGTCACCGACATAGTGCGAAGGATTAGCTCGTTGAAGTGTGGGCTGGTCATGTGTTTCGAAGGATGAATGGCCGATGGGCTAATAAGGTTCTGGACTGGAAGCTACGTTCGGGGAGACGCATTGTTGGTCGACCCCAGACCAGGTGGGATGCCGATATCCGTGTTGTAGCCAGTTCAGGTTGGTGTCGTGTGGCAAGGGATCGGCCGTCTTGGCATTCAATAAAAAAGGCTTAAATCCAGCAGTGGGCGAGTAAAGGCATATGATGCTGTTTAAATTTTTCGAATGTTTGCTGCACCTATTTACACGCAATTAAAATTTAGGAAAAACAATTTAGTGTAATATACAATAGGTGTAATACCGTTATTTAAAATGTATATGTTAGTGTCCTTGAGATAAGTGTCCATACTTATTAGTCGATAACGAAAGAAGATTTGAAATATAACATATAGCATTATTTAATATTCATCATCATCATCAGCCTACATCCGTCCACTGCTGGACATAGACCTCCCTTTTATAAGGAGGTTTTGGACCGTATCCCACCATGCTGGTCCAATGCGGGTTGGTGGGACTTTCGCCTCGGTGCACCACGTGCAGGTGAGGTTGGCTGAGGTTCCGAAGATGTTACGTTGAGCCCCTTATGGGGTATAACATCTTATACTGCTCAACATAACATCTTATGCTTATGTAAGATTGTGTAATATAAATTTTAAAAAAAATGTTGATTTATTGAGTCATATTTACTTGACTTTAAATAAATTTAAATGTATATATATTCGTTCATAACTTATGAATAAAAAAATGCATTGTAATAAAATAATTCCACGTCTTTAGTTTTGAATAGCCTACCTATTGTATGTTGTAAAAAAGTTACAAGGTATAATACATTTTAATAATATTCGTTATTTAATTTCAAGTTCACGGTTGTGTGTTCGTATTGTCAATACGGGAATAATTAATACTACCAATACTACATTTTTAAAGATTTATCTCATGGAAATATATATATATATATGCTGTTTTCGACGTTTAACGCTACTACCAGTGTCAGCGCTGCGACGCGTAATATGCTACGTATGGAATTTTAAACAAGTACATATTATATATTATACTATACATATTTACCGACTTTTTTGTATACGTAAATGAACATTTACATTTAAGTAGTATAAACATCAGACGATTTTGGGTGAGATCTTTACAAATTAGTAAGAAGTTAGTTTCCGAATACATTTTTATAAACTTACAAAAGTTTTAATAATATTTAATTGTACATGTTAATGTTAAATAAATTTATGTTTAGATGTTTAACTGTTTATTAAAAAAGATAAGCTTACGATGTGATGGGCCACGTTGCTTAGTGTTAAATGCATCAAAGTATACAAAAATAGAATGAAACAACAAAGTATACCGAAATAGAATGAAGCAACAATGAGTAAAGTATGGTAATAGCTTTGAAGTTCTTTGAATTAATTGATTGATGCTTGCAACATTTGTTTTGAAACACATGTTCATAACAGAGACAGAGACAGTTTACGTTAGTCTATATTAAAACGTCGATATTAAAACAAAAACATTAATTGTTTTATCTAAATTTCTTATAACTTACTAAATGTATATATGATTAGAATTTTAACAAGACTTAAAGTGAAATGTAGTAGATTTTCTAGCGCAGCACAACAGAACATAGGAATTTACAATTACAGTATTCAACGAGATGTAATGGTGAGTTCTATATAAAATTGAAAAATTTATGAATTTTAAATAGTTGAATATGTGAATGTAAAAATACACGTTGTAAATATATGATAAACTTATAAGCGTCTTTTTTTACACCTGAGTTATGAAATAATATAGAAGATCACTAAATAACACGTTCCATCAATTCAACAATACAATTCATAGATTCTTTGGGCATGTAAACCGCCACGAGAATGACTCCATAAGACGTCATGTTGTAAAAGTCGAAGGCACAACTCCAAGAAGACTCCCCGTATGTGATGGACGGATATAGTAAAGGCTGTGGCGGGCGCTTCCGTACATGTATGCCCCCGACTGACTTACAGCAGGCAAAGGCGGCGGGAAGTTAGGCGGAGGGTACTGTCCAAACCGCTGGAGCGTGATAACCACGGCCACTCTAACAAGAGTGTAACGACGAAGAAGAATTAATAATCAATAAATATATTTCCTCCAACCTATAGTTCGACCAATTTAGACTAACTGATGTACACAAATCTAATGTCAAACACCAGAAGCAAATCCGTTCTTAATTAGTGAGCTGTGACAATTTTTGACCGACTACCCTAAATAGGCAGATACTAAATTCGGAGCTAATGTTTTTTTTTAATATATATGATACCTCGGTTCTATGCTCATATTGCTCTGATTTTGATCATTCTTTTTTTAAAATGGTAGGTAGTAGCTGTCATGCGGTCTCATTTTTTTTGGAATTATGTGATAAATAGGTAAATAGATATTCAATAAATTAAAAAATACGGCGTACGATCAAATTGTAAATGCTGGAATTAACTTAATAGATAGACTTAAACTATGTTATAGATAATTGAACTTTATTTATAAAGTTCAATTCATATTTTTATGTTAGAATGTTATATATTATATATATATTATACTTCGTTTACCTAAATTCTATCTCTAAATTGACTAAAGTTCAAAACAATTTATAATTATTAGTATTTAAAGGGTACCTAGTAATAATAATAAGTTTTCGACATAAAATATCTTAACTAGTATAGAAAGTGTAAAAAAAAACCGATTTTTTTTATAGCAACAATATTAAATACAGCAGTTACATTTAAAAAGGAAAAGAAAATTGCAAATTTCAAGAAGGATCTTTTAATATTAAAGGCGTTAATACTTTTTTAAATTTGTGAAGCAACTAGACAGTTTTGAGCCTATCACCAACCATAGTCATAGTTGAACGGCAAATCTTTCCTGAGGCAGAATGTTCCCGATAACCGGGCTAACCCGTAACACGTTCCTTTGTTTAGGTCCAGAGGCGTAGTAAACTTTCAGATAAAAAAGAAGTGTAATAAGATGTTACGCATATTTTATTACAACGGCTATTGTAGTGTGTACACTACATTTCCTTTAGGCAGTTAAACAGTAATGGCGTAACATTTTACTATTTTACGATGACACGCTTTAGTCTCTTGACCCATTTTTACTACTGCTACTGAGTACTACTATGCTTTTGTCTTGTTTTTAATTTCGTATAATTTTTTTACTCAAATATTTATTGACAGTAAATAATTTTATATTAACTATTAAATTAAATATTAGGATCATATTGCTATTGTATAAATAAATATTATGAGTAGATGTTAATAACTAGATTGTAATTGAATTAATCCAGATTATGAAATGTTAAATAGAAAGGTATATTTCAGTTTTTATTAAGATGTTTTATATTTATTTTGTCTTAATAACGAAGAATAATAGATAATTTTAAGTAACTCTTTGTCAGTTTCTTGCTGCATGATCGAGTTTTCACACGGATAAAATAATTCAGTTTGATTAAGACTATCAGTAAATGTACGAGGGATGTCAAGTGTCATCGTCCTGCTACGTACATGTACCTACCACGCTGGTCCAATGCGGGTTGGTGGGTCATTCGCCATAGCCTCGTTTGTTGGTTGGCAGGGTGCACCACGTGCAGGTAAGGTTGGCTGGGGTTCAAAACATGTTGTTTTAGCCCCTTACACAATTTCCCTTAAGTTATCTATTTACTTGTATATACTTATAGTAATATTTAAAGGATACCGGCAGAATGAATACAAAAATCTTCACAAATACAGTTGTTTTATTGGCATTTTAAAATAGTACTGGATTAGACCGAATAATCATATTTATATTTGACTTAACTGAGTTTATTATCTAACTATTTAGTGAAGATGAACTTCGAATTCGCAAGTAATGATTTAATCTGTTGAGGCCAACTTAACCTATTTGTACAACGGTTTCAAGTAACAGAATTTAATATAACAATCGAGAAACTACCAATGGAAACTAAATATGTTCAGAGCATATTGAAATGAAATTATTAAATTGGGAAATTATTATAGTTTTACTATAATAATTTCTTAATTTAATAATTTCATTCTTCACTTTCTCTATAATCGAAGAAGTACGATATGAACATATCGTACATCTTCGATTGTAAAGTTGAGTATATACGCCATCACTCATTTTATTTCAAAATAATTGTACGTGAAATTGGGTCGAGCATTTTCTATTTTTTTTCTCTGTTGCTTACCCGAATACACGACAAAGAATACAGTTTTACGGACTTTATTGCGTTTTATCAAAAAAGTCTATTAAACAAAGTTACTAAAAATGATAAATGATAATTAAATTAATTCTTCTATTTACGCGAACATTACACATTATTGAATAAAAGGACTTTAACGGATTATATAGCGTTCATTTTATATATTTAATTCCAGACGTTTCGGATCACTTTACAGTCGCAATGGTCACGAGACAGATTGACAGGCCATGAAGACTGTTGATCGTGATTGGTTGGAAACTAAATTGTAAAATTTTTGTTCTATAAATATATACAAAACAATTGACACAACATAATTTATAAGAATTGAACTACATGACAATATTTTTTTTATTAAACAAAAAAAAAAGTATTTATAAAAATCGGTTCCTCCAGAGTAGACACCATGTAACCTGCAGAAAAAAAAATACGCCTAATTTGGCGTCTCCTTTGGCAAGTCTCAAAACAATTATATATATTTTTTATTCATAGTTCAAAATTTATTTATAGTTCAGTTATCATAACGAATGTACACATAAAATTAAGTAATTAAGACTGTACGTAAATAGCAGTTATCAAACATATATTTACACACATAATTAATTTTGTACTAGCTACCAAAATATTTTTATATTGTCCAAATATTTCAAATAATTAATGATCGTATGTATATGTATATATATATCGTACGTCACTATAAGCTTTTTAAAAAAAATACTTTATAACACTCGGTCAAACGAAATGCTTTATAATTTCTTGTACACTTTTACTAGCTGACGATCACTACTTTCTATTATACAACAGAGAACGCTCCATTTTTTTTCTATCATATACGATACGTGCGGAATCATCAGGCAACATCAGCAATCAGTATCTGACAGAAATCCGCTATAGGAAGTGAAACATGTTTCGTCTAAAGATGAATTTTAAATGTCAAAACTTTAAAAAAAAACATTCGAAAACCGTTCACGCTGAATTTGTATATTGCTTTATTTATACAGTTGTTCGTCGTATATTTTAAAAACAAGTCCGATGACGTATCAGTTTTATTGAAGATGCCAACGCTTGCGTATGTATTATATTACGTGTTAAGTACTAATATGTATATTTTTTTAATTTATATCTGAACCAAATGAGCGTTGGAAGTAATATGTGTATGTGTGAGTCGACTGTCAAGCGATGCTCCAAACAGTTACAACAATAAGCTCTTATTGTTAATCTTGGATTCTAGATCTTATTTGGATTGTGTATATGCTAATTAATAAGCTAAAAGATTTGTAAATCAGTTCAATGTGTATATAACACACTTACAAATACAGTATTTTAACGTTAAACCCCACCCTTTTTATCAAGGAAGACCTCAGAATATATTTCAGCACGATCAAAAAAGTGCACGGAGAAGAAATTGCGCTTGTCAGCTAATATCGCCTATAGCAGGCCGTTTTTATGTACCTACTACTTTGCATTCATATTACACGCACAACCAGCCAGATTTCATAAGAACAACTTTATGAACTGGATGGAATGACACTATTTTATTTAAGTTTTTATTTGCCAATAATAATATATGTCGACCTAGATCTCAGTACGTCAGTTTGTACACTTCATACATATAGATTATACAATTTCTATTTCTATTTAATATGTAATAAAAAATAATGGAGAAATACACAATGATAATGAAGTCACAAATTTTATGAAACGCTAAGCATAGATATTTTTATTAATGTCTAAGTTATCACTATTTTCCCTTCATAAGCTCGTAGCTCGAGAGGACACGAGCTCCCTCCAAGGTCTGTGTTAGACAAAGCTTACTTAAGACACTTGTCTGGAAGCATTACCTAACGCCATAAAAAAAAAAAAAAACAAAACGTTTAAAAATGTCGTCAAATATTCGACGACCCGCTTAGTGGATAGTCACCCTGACAGTTGCGCCGGAGAGTGGGTTTAATTCCTACTACGGGAACAATATTGTGGGTCGAACATAGTGTTTTCTCGTGTCTGGGTATTTGTATCTAAATAATATGTTTATTTACAACAAAATAAGTCTCTTAATATCTTTTTTTTATCTGACTAGTACATGACAGTCGTTAAGACCAGATGATGATGTGTTATGGTCGTATATTATTAATGGATCAATATTTATTATTTGCATTTTCATTGGCGGAACGGCGCATAGCGTTTGATGTCTGTTGGCATTCAACCTATAAGAACGCTTCGTGTTTGACGTAATTTTTTCTCATCGTGTCCAAAAGTTTTAACACAAAGTTTGATATGATATACATTTTAAGTACGCAAATGTAAAATACCAGTGTTAGTATAATTTTTCAGAAAAATGTTTTTTATAAATGTTCAATTCTTTTAAATAATTACTCTACGGAAACATGTTTTCCTTCCTCTGGAGAATAATTAGTTTTATAAATTTTAATAATTGTTGTCATAATTTCAAACGTAAACGTTCTTGGAAAGCGCAAGTGAATAAAACCTTTATTAAAGGTACATTACTCGTGCGGCATTGTAAACCGTGAACACACGAGCACAGGCGACAATGGCGGCTTAAGTCTCACAAAATGGACGCTACGTGAAAGCCTTTGGAAATCTTTTGTGCCAACTTATTCCTAAGCTCATTTGCACGGTGCCCGCTTTAAGTTTCGCGGCTGCGTTACTCAAAGTTTCTGATTTTTTTGTTTAATTTTTACAGTATAAATAACATATTTAACGATATAATATTTGAGACACTGTTTGGTTTATAAAATGTGAAATAGTCCATTTGTGAGAATTTTAGGAGATGGGAAAAATAGTCTTTGTATTTATAGAAAATTAAAATTTTAGGCGTTGTTACAGTAATACCATTATTGTATTTTCAAGGAATTTGCCAAATATTGGTGTTTTCTCACAATTTTCCATGCTATTATGGTTTGGCTTCTATTCCATCCAGATTAAAACCTTAGATTTAGGCAGAATGAAAAACTTTACTCCAAACGACTGACATCTGACCATCGCAACCCAAAGGATTATGCTGCATTCGATGAATGAATTAGTTGTAAGTAAATTTTTAAGTAACGCTGACGTCCGTTGACAACAGCCAAAGATTTGGCAACCGGGCCGACTTTTTTACACCCATATCTGACGCATGGATACTCTTGAGATCATAGAGTGTAACACTAAGTAGTTTTCCTGCATGATTTGAACGACGACCCCCCATATGTAAGGCAAGGGCCAATACCTCTATGCCAACGAGGCTGTCACTATGATGTATAGTTTATATAATGTGAGAGTTGTATACTACGTTCTCAAATTATTGTTTTTATATATAGAAAAATCGTACTGTCATCCCATTGAATATTTTACTTTAATGGATGTAACTGTCAATGAAAAATTATCGAGTAACCATTTCACGTTGCTTATATCACGATTGCAAAGGAGTCGTGACAACGTGCTTATTCCATCATGGGATACCACACGTATTCGAAGAGGAATCTACCATTATTCTAAGATAATTACGCGCGTATATTCTTGCGACACATTATTCAAGTTACTCAGATCGAATAGCTGTAATGACGAATAATAATCATCAATTTTGTGTTCTGCTTGTCTTTCTAGTAAAGTCACTTTGTATTTAGCAGTTAAAGTGTACGTTCGCTACTGCTAGGGATATGCGTAAAATATCTGTTGATTTAACAAGTATGCGTGGTAGACTTTAGTGTCTATAAATACGGAATTAAATTTGTTTGTTTGTAACGCGCACTTCAGTTTTACAATGTATTATTATGAATCATATAGTCAGATCCGGGAGACAGTTTAAAGATACGTTTTACTATATGAGTTGTTGTAGTGGTGTAGTTATCGTCATGTAATTATGATATAAAATTTGTTTTATATATATTAAATCTCCGCTCATATCATCATAGTGCGATAAAATTGTAATGTCAAATCAAATTTATGAAAAGAACGACCGATCTCTTGGCTCTTGGCACATCTAGATAGCTTTAAACATACGTTAAGCTATGAAGCGCTGATATAATTTCAGAAACGCATTATCAGCTTAAAACTAAATATTGGACTTGTCTGCGTTTGCCTTTTAGTTTAGTTTCATTAAATTTTATTGAATAAAAGAAATTTAACAGATTTTATCGCGTCTATTTTACATATTTAATTGGATATTTTCTGACTTTTCGGATCACCTTACAGCCTTCGTGGTCACGGGACAGACTTTTATTCAATAATGCATAGTATTCGCGTAAATAAAATTATTAATCAAATTGTTCCCTTTCGAAGCGTTTTCGGCAGCCATTGCGAATACCGTGATACCAACTCATGACTATTCTTTAATTAAACAAAACGATTTTACGGACAACCTGTTAAGTAAAGAAGAAAATTGAATTTACCTTTTATGAATGTTGTCATAAATTTAAAAGATAGTTATTTTAAGTTGGTTGTCTGGGAACGTTAAAGATATAAATGAGTTATATATATTCTGAGAATGGAATGCTTCCTTCAATTATTTACAATAAAATGACAGTTAAAGAAATGTTCGTCGATAACGTTCATTTTAGTGTATGATCTTGCTAAGTTTCTTTTGCCGGTTTGACCCAGAGGCGCTTTATTCCGAACCGGTGGCCGCATTGTTGACAATCCATAAGAAAGTGTTTTATTCCATATTGAATGATAATATATGAATTTAAGGCTCTTGTTTTTGTATAAATTAAATTCTTGTGTCGTATAGTATTTAGTTTAAGACCATTTACATCAATTGATAATTGCTTCCGACCTCTTGTGTCGATCAGTTGTTATGAAATGACATAACAACATCAGCCTAGCCTAGCCTAGTGGTATAGGCCTGCCCTTTAGAATGTGAACGATCAAATTCTGCGGGGACTCAATATATTTTCATCGTTGTTTCCCAGTTAGTTGGGGCTATACAGGCCGATCACCCTATTGCCTGTAAAGTAAGATGATCTATGCCTCGAATGAGCATAAGAGCGTAACAAGTCGGTTCTGCGTCTTATCTCTGTTCAATCGTGTCGGTCTTCTGTCTTATCGAAGTATGAAAGCTAAGGTATAGCTCTTTAGAGAGGAGATGCACCTGTGTTTGAACGTACACTTATACACTTTAATACTTCCAGCGTAGTTGGCTGATCTTTAATACAGATCAGCCGCCGTAGTCTAAATCGACTTGGAGGGCATTATTATTATTATAAAATATGAGTGCCTACATCATTATGCCATTATTGCTATGCCATGAAATTCTCTCTCATCCGTCTCAAAAAAAAATGTCTCCTGTGTATTGCATTTTATTTATGACAATAGGTCAGATATATTTTATTCTCATTTAATACCAGACACTTTTTAAAAGTTCATATCTGAATTGAGAACGATTCTTCGTGAAACATAGATACGTCAAGAATGATCTCATATCAGAGCTTGGAAGACATAAATCTAGCGTAAACATTCAACCGTCCGATCATATGTTTACACGAAAAAACTGTTTTGATGTTTCACAGTACAAATATTATTAGTACCAACGTGGACTGCGTTCAAAGAACTATTTGAAACCATTGGTGCTGACCAATCTTTTAATAGAACACGCTTAATGAAGACATCAAAGAGCTAATTAACTTTAACAGCTTTCTTTTTTAAATCGGGTTTTAAATTGTGGAACAGTTACATATTTACTATCGGATATTGGTGTGCGCAATTTACACTCTATTTAGCGCTGTATTACAGTGGTGTACATAAATTACGAATCAATATTCTAGCCAATAAGAGATGGGATTTAAGCGGACAAAGTCTAAAGTCAAACATAAATGGCTCCTGAAGCAGATTTTTGAGAGTGCGGCACTTTTTAGCGGAAATTTAGTTTGACTTTGTTACTTTATCTTCTATTCGAACGAGGTTTTATTTCTTACGGTCAACTTTAGCTAAACTATAGACACCAATATTATTAATATTTTTTATTTTGTTTCTTAATTTCTTACTCCGGTTTTACACGGGTCAGAGACTTTTAGTTTCAAACCGATGGTAGATTATTAGACATTGTAATGCTTCTTCATTAAATAAAAAAATTCAATTTGACTTTGAATTTTTCGTCATTCATACGGTATTCTCTTACCAATATTACGTTAACTTTGTTCTAGTCTTTTTTTAGCGATAAATCCAGTCTTCTGGTTATCTAACTCAAGTTAGCGAAGGTCCGTATCAAGTTTAGTTGGCAAAAAGAGTAATAATCACTGTTGAAATCATTTTTCTCTTAATGCTTTGATAATACGATGGTACTATGGACGCATTAGTTTTAGCAGCCACTGATAGTGGGAAGTAATGTTTGTTAGATTCTAGAAAACTATATTATTTTCGTATGTAGATGTATAATGCAGCTAATGTTTCGGGTTTAGGGAGGGATTTTGACTCTTTTATTAATGTTTTTTATTGCTTACGCGAATACTATACACGATAAACGACAAACATTTTATTGCGTTTGATTACTTTACAACTATTTTTAATTATACCCGACGTTTTTAATTCTCTTCAGATTCCATGGTCACGGGACAGACTGTGCCGTGATGCCTCAGTAATTAAACGCTATAAAATCCGCAAAGTGTTTATCATTTGGTATTTGTCCATATTTTGTTTATCATCAGGTCATCATCATTTGTCCCACCAATAATAATGGAATTTTGAGCGATTTTTTTAGCTCTGTTTTAGTATTACAGATCGCACCCTTATTGAATTTAAACTTTACTAATGATGGATAGAAAGCGCTTATAGAATTATTAACAATATACATATGACATTCTCTGTATACGGCTTTTACGACTGTGCAGCATGAGACTGACACGACTCGACGCGTCGGAACATTGGTCGTAAATTTTTATCTGCACGCGTACCAAATATCACTCTCGAAGGCCGCGTGGAGCAGCGAGCGTATGTGTCGGTAATTGGGTCACATGGGAGCAGATGATAATTTTTTTATCGCACTCACTGAGAAACGTTGTCTTAAACAATTAAAAAGGAATATATGTTAGTAAGAAGAGCTTTTATAATGTTCTAAATTGCATATATAATAAGTGGATATGCATAGTCAGGTCATAAGTATTGTTACACAGTAAAATACTTTCTTTTAGAACGCTGACCACAAAAAAGTTTATTGAATTCGAATTTCGAACTGTTCATGAAAATAAATCAGAATTTTACTCATTTTTAAATATGGAGTAGACGCTTAATGAAGAACGTGTTGCAGTGATTGCGTTGCATCGTTGCAGTTACGCGTTAATAAATTTATTACATACTAAAAAATTTGAATATAACCAAAAGATTTATTTATTGTACCATCCAACGACACAATGAGAACTCCAGTGTATTTGACAGGTCAAGAAGTGTGCGCCCTCGGTCTGTTAGGACT
>DWTZ01000032.1:0-12683 GCA_018246075.1 Lamproptera meges | reverse complement strand
CAATGCGTGGTGGGATACGGTCAAAACGGTTGGTGGGTCTTTCGCCAGAACCTCGTTCGTTGGACGGCAGAGTGCACCACGTGTAGGTGAGTTTAGTTAGGGTTCCGAAGATGTTATTTGGAGCCCCTTAGACCCCACTCTTGCCTTAGTGCGTAGTATATAATATTCTATTTGTTCAACACCTGAGTCGTTCCCGCTATATTTACTCTTTGTCAGCTTCATATTTCTCAACACCACCAGCCATGTTGGAAACCATCATCAGACACTGATAATTTTATCTGATGAGACCGCAGAGTTTCTTGCCAGTTCTTCCCTGGACGGGTGTGAGTTTAGGAACCGGTGGTAAATTGTTAATATGTTAAATTCTTGACGTTTACAAGTGCTCAGTAGAGCCTAAATTTAATAAATAAATTTTTGACTTTGATGGTTTGTTTAAGCTTGTTTAAAAATCAAAGTTGATTCTGAATTTTATTGAGATAACATTATTGCAACAGACACACTTGTCACGTCGTTTCAGTTGCAAAAAATAGGTTATCTGGGCTATCTATTGCCTGACTTCTAGAGAGACTTTGCGGGACTTCTTTGCTAAAACAATTCTGACACTACTGTCTATACATATATTTGCAATCATAATTTACTTACAAAACAAAAAACATTTGTTTTTTAAAAAAGTATTAAGAGCACGATGTGGTCTGAAAGAGCTGTTGGAATTACGCAGCTTTATATCGCCCAGTACAAAAGAAAATTGTATAACTGTGTTACAATGAACGATAGGTGACATAACACTCAGGTGCTGCTAAATGACGTCGGTTTTCGAAATGTTTTAAAGGTAACAGTGATTAAAAAGCCTTATTCTGTTAGGCATTACATTGAGGGCCGATACATATGTATGAAATGATTTATTCTCTGCACTGGCATCTACCGCTTAAACAATGTAATATGGATAATTGTAATGCATTTATTAAACATTAATAATAAAAATAATGACTACCATTAAGAATGATGTACATTTTGCAGTCATTATTTTTGGTTATGGATTCGAAATCTCATTTTTTCATACATGTCGTTTACATTAGCTATAAGTAGATTAGATAGACATTGATTGATATTATTTGTAAAAGTCAGAGCAAAGTTATTAATTTGTGCATTATGAAACCTCTAAACACCGAACTACTCTTGATTGAATTAATTATATCTGTTATTTAACTAATTGCTGTCCAGTGCATGATGTGAGCATAATACGATGCTGTCCATTCAACCGGGAAGGGCATAAGTTTACATAAGTTAAAGTCAAAGCATCAGACCCGGTGAAAGAATGATGAATTGAAAAAAGAATTTGAATTTGTTCCTATTTCAAACTAGTTTCTTCTTTATAATACAGTCAAAAAAATATAAACAGTTAAACAATACTTTGTTTTATAGGGACACGAAAGTTAAAACGATGTGACGATGAAACGATTAGAATTAGATCATATCTTTAATCTACTCATAAATGTTTTGCGTAGTTGTTTAACTTGTTAAAAAAACGACATTTGGACAGTTTGAAAGAAAAGTACATGCTGCGTGCATCTTATCATAGAATGCATACTTGCATTCTGTTATATGTTATAAGACGCTTTTTGCTTCTGCATAACTTTCTATTTCTATTATTATAGAAGCAACCTATAACTTGACTTCATTAAGTTTATATATAAATTTTAACTTTATTATTGTGAAAGTATCTGCCTGTTCTGATTAGGCGCCTTTGGAGAGTCAAGACATAAACTCCATTAAGCTCGGGGGGCGGATAGTTCGACTGCCTACGCGGAAGTACATCTCTCCCAGCCGCCTTCTTAGATTTTTCCTAGAAGGTGACGGAATGGTGCCCAGGTTCTTGCGAGGAGTCAATCGTCCCCATTACTTCTACACTTCGATGTACAAGTGAGAGTTATATATGTGTGTGTCGCTTAAACAAACTGTACCAATAAAAGCCAGTTCAAAAAGACCTATTTAACTGTATCTTAAAATCAAGTCTTTATAACGTGCTTGAACTGAAAGAGACAGTTTAGACATAATTTTTTATGTTATTATTTTTTATCTCTTATACAAGATTTTAATATTTTTTTATTAATTATACAATTTGTTTTTTTTTTATTTATCATACAATTTGTTTATTATACAAGAATGCTGATCCACTGAAGATAACGATAAAGTTATGTCATGGGCGTGATTATTCTTTATATTAAGGGAACTATTATGAAGGTTGGTAATTTAGGATCTCGTGACTGGTACACAATTATAACATACGGACTAGTCTAAGTAGCCATATTAATTGCGTTCCGATTGGTGTGTAAGGCGACATGGCTATGCATCAAGTTATTTTAAATCACATCACAATGGGTTCGCCTGATAAATTTTAAGAAATATTGTGAAATAAAATTTAATATTTTATCTAAAACTTTTTTAAGTAGTCTGGATACGAATCGCGAGGACATTGAGGCTACGTCTAAAGGCCACGCATTCAGTCAAGTGGCGAAGGAGAGTCTCACCGAGTACGCTGGTTTGTTTCGGGAGTACGAGGAAGTCGAAAACCGTCTGAAGACGAGCGGCTTCAAGCCAGAACTTGCAAGCCGCCGTAACGAGTTGCAGGCAAAGATGGCTTCGAAAGAAGAGCATATAAGAAGGGTAAGCCTTGTTCGGTTCCATCTAGTAAGCCTTTATGTCGTGTTGTGTTTAATTATCTAAAAAAAACAATACTTGAACTAAACTTTTTGTTATATTAGAAAACCATACATAGCTGCAGTATTTGTTTCTATGTGAAGATGACTTAAATTTCTTTTAAATGTAAATAAACGCCTGGGCATTCATTTTGGGGTAAAGACTAAAACCCTCGTCATCATATAATTCCTTACTTGCTTTTAAAACACCTAGCAATAAGAACGTTTTCCACACTTTGCTAGAACCCTACCAGTAGTGGTCGCTGAGGATAGTGCGTGTCAGTCCTTACCTTACCTTTCTGGGATTATTCACACTAGCGCGTCCTTTACTTTACCAACTATATCCATGGCCTTGCAAAAACAATGCTGCCACGATCTCTCTTTTTTGTTCGGACTTAAATAGGAGTCATTTATTGTCTGTGCGTAGAAGTGGACTATTCATATTTATTCACTTGCCATACTAGGTCGTCCAACACTTCGAGAAGCGTCCTACGGAGCTTTCGACATTGCGACCGTCGACTTCTGTAGCTACAGATTGCTATCGCCAATCTAAGTTTAACATGAACGGGGACAACTTCCACTGAAGACGATATGATTTAAGTTTTGTTCTAAAACGTTAAAATTGGTGAGTGTTTTTTTTTAATAGAGATTGTTTTCTGTGCTGACGGATAAGTGCGGGGTGAATACAATACATACAATGTGACTTTGGAGCATGTGAATGGTGAAGGGAATATTTTGTATTTCCAAATATTTGTGTTCGAATGCGTTATTTGTGATTTTGTCAATGTATACGTAATTCGCTGTTTCCTTAAAACGAATATGTTTCTACTTCTTACCTTGTTCTTCTTTTTATATCTAATCCTATTACGTTTATTTATTTTTTTTTATAAATTTTGACGTGTTTATGGAAATTTTTGTAATTTATTGCGAAATCAGTTTACAAGAGACTCTGAGAATATTTGACGAATAAAAGCTTCTGTATACATACGTCGATCTTTTATTTGAAGAGAATTAAATTTTAATCCAATTACCTATTACGTCTAATAAGTTGCCTAATCGCATTTTGCAATTTACTTCTAAGCATGCATCGAAAACATTTAATGAATGTACGTTTGTTCTTTACATGTTAAGTATTTTATAGATTTAATACAGATCTGACGGTAGTTACTCGAAAATATGTATTATAGTTTTAATTTTAAATCAACATAATGAGACGATTTATTTACACATCAAGTTAAAACATCAACAAGAAACTATGTTAGTCACATAAAAACTTAACACTACTTTAGTATTATGGCAATTAACTTAAAACTATTTTAACTAAATAACCGCTTAGTTTATAAGTAGACGAATCAAATATAAGTTACATAAGAATTATACCAATAAGACCTGGAATTTATGTATGCAAAGTTTAATGCTAAACTCTAATGGCTTCAAAAGGCGCTCCGATTGGTCACGGCCGTTAAATGTCAACCACCACGTGTTAGTTGACCAATGCGAGAGCTGTACCGTTCTATTTCGTCAGCGATTGGCATTATATATTGCTTATATAGATTTCGGATATTCCAGTTAACAAATAGACGAGTCAAATAAGTTACACTACTTTATCAGCTACTATGGGATATTACAATGTTAGAACTTGAAATGATATGAATGCATATTAAATTAAGTATAGTAAACAGGACAATTAGTATTTTAATGAATAAAATAAAATTCGAATTACTTCTGCACCTTGATAGGGGAAGTAATCAAAGCAAATGTTTTTCAATAACACGATACTTTTAACACTTTGCTGTACTAAAAATATTTGATATATTAGTAAAGTGTTTTGGCAAATAAATGAGTAAATTATTTAAAATGAAATATTAAAAGAGTTTATTTTTAAACTATAAAGTAGCAACTAAAAATCAATATTTGCGCATAGGTTTTGATAAATATAAAAGGATCTTGGCTGACTTACGCCCAAGTCGGTTAAAAAGGTCCATAAATCAGTTATAATAACAGTGTTGCCATATAGTTCTCTTACGAAGAAGCACGAGCTTCCCACGAAGTCTGTGTTAAACGAAACTTACCATAGACAAAAGTCTAGAAGCATAACTTTATACTTATAAAAAATTAGAAGCAAGTAAGTTTTACAATTCTGACACTTGTCACAAGTGACGTTGTGATACTATACGCCTATACATAATAAGATCAAGAATCTATCTAATAGTAGTCGATCCCTATGATTCAGAAACGAGTGACGCTCTTTTTTGACGGCAGCCAACCATTAAGAACGATGTACATTTTGCAGCCATTATTTTTATTTTTTTTATAGATTCGAGATCTTATTTTTTTGGTATATATTATCTATAAATATATAAACATTGAGTGATATTATTTGTAAAAGTCAGAGCAAAGTTATTAATTTGTGCATTATGAAACCTCTAAACACCGAACTACTCTTGATTGAATTAATTATATCCGATATTTAATTAACCGCTGTACAGTGCATGATGTGAGCGTAACACGACGCTGTCCATTCAACCGAGTTGTCGCAAAGGGCATAGGTTTACTAGATATAGTTCTAAAATAATATTACATGCTTGGTGAGGCAGATAAATAAGCGAGCGGATATAGAGAAATGTGACGAGTTAAAAATACGTATATGGTAATGTAGATTTCGAATAACTTTCATTGGGTAATTTATGATAACAACGGTATAACAGGAACCGAAACTGTCGCTGGTCATTATTCAGCCACGGCTTGTGAATTGAAATGAAGTTGGCTGAAGAAAAAACGGATAGGTATTAAAATATGATAAGGGCGATGAAATGGATTTGGGTCTTTGGTGATGTAACATCAGATATGACACGATGTAACGACCCGTATAGTACGTATTCGATGGGTATATCTATTATATAAATTAATTATGAAAAAACTCACATAGGTGTTATTTAAAAAAATGAGAAAGCTCGCCGAGTTAAGATTGTTGTGCCTCTGGAATCGCTACTAAATAATGTAGGTATTTTGTTTTACCACGCATATCCTATACTTGAGCCAAATAAAATCTGGAACATTTGTAAAGCAAAACCAACCAACCAACTTATCTTTTTTTCTTTTTGCGATTAACAAGACCGTACGTTCCGATCGGTGTTTTCTTTACTTTGCCAGTTTATATTTGGCTGAGGTATAGTTTTAGTTGCTGGTGCGATGTGCCTAGTTGCGCGTGTCGGTAGAGGATGGCATCTCGCCGTCGGGCTTGTGGCGATGTAGGTAAGCGTCGGGAAGGGCTGACCAATCCGTCGGCGCCCATTCCGAGGTGGACACCTCGGCTGGGCGCTCGACCGCCTCTGGCTTTCCGCAGTCCAGGGGCAGTGGTTTCGGCGTCTCAATCCTGCTACGAATTAAAAAATATTTTCTGTGATCCTGATGATCGGAGTTGACCGAATAGGTGTTTGCCATTACACCAAAACGACAGCTATACATGAAATGTAGCTAAGCGAAGCGGTTATGTCGTGCTTTGCGTGGACTGCTTTAAAATCAGGACGGCTGTACATCAAGCTTTAAAAAGCTTGCTCCAATATAATGATGGAAACAGAAGGCACAGAATTCCTAACACTCCAGATAACGGAGACAGTTGACAAAGCGAGACGGAAGTATAATGACATAACATGTACGAAAACATTGACAAACCCGATTAAGTTTGAGATGACTGCACCAGTTTTTAATGCAGCAATATTTTATTCAGTTACTGAACTAAAATGTGACACATTATCTAATAACTTAAGACGACGAGTGGAATTTTAGTGTGAGCTATCCTTATAGAATATCCGTATAGAATTACACAAACTTCAAGTTTTTAGTTTATTTACTCTATGCACCGAAAACGGCTAAACGGAAACATGAATGTATGATATTTGATATTGAATAGTAGTGGACGCTTTAAACAATATTTATGAATGGCATTAAGCTCATCTCCACAAAAGATTTCAAAATATGCGTATGGCAATCAACAAATTTTTGAACGGTTGTAATATTTTGATCGTCGTCAGTAGATAGAAAATACCTCACGCGTTCGGGTGACTGCATCGCATCGTTGGTGCTCGATATCTCCAAGTCCTCAGTGTAGCTCAAATGGAGCTTTTCTCCATCAGTACGTTGATCCTTGTCTACACAAATGAGAGATATAATGTAGAAATTTAGTGAATAGCAGAAAAATCTTCTATACATTATTTAATAAAAGGACTTTAACGGATTTTATCGCGTTTATTTTACATATTTCATTCCCGACGTTTCGGATCACTTTACGGCCTCCATGGTCAGACTGTCTGTCCCGTGACGAATACATATGTAAAATGATATCAGTTAAAGTCTTTTTATTCAATAATGTATCGTATTCGCGTAAATAAAAGATCTTCTTTAATTCAAAAAATAGTTTTTAAAAATGTTATTTCGACACTAAAACAAATACAGGGACAAGGAAAAGTAATGATCCGCCTAAAGGTTGAGGACCTACATATTGGGCATTTTGGTAAATAACTTATAAAAAATTACCGTCTACGTTGATGGCGGCTTCTGGCCATCCTAGTGAGTCGCCTTCCACATCCACAGGCTCATCTTCAGCATCATAACGTGGTTCGCGCGGACGCTCCTCGCGCCTTTCTTCGTCCAGCTCGTAGCCAAGCATGCTCTCGACTGTGTGATGGCGTTTTCTAGTACGCAGCTTCAGACGCCGCTGGCGGTTTGCGCGGATACGTTGGTATGTCTGTATGAGTTGTTGTCATGGATTGATGGATTAGTAGGCTGGTACAGCGATTGTATCTCATAAAAAGTACTTAAGTTTCTATTCAATAATAGTCGAGTATTTATTTTCGGTATTATTTTTGATCGGTAGAATATCGAAAAGGTTTGTTTAATTAAACATTTTTGTGATCGCTCTAGTTTTAATAGCCTGGTCTTATTCGCAGCACCTCATATGACTATAATATTGCACTAATGCATTGCAGAGGAGAGGTATAGGGATGTATGGACAATATCGATTGTTGCAGCATCTGCAACTCTACGTTTTCTAACAATAAATTTTCAACTAACTTTAATTATACGATCAGGAGTATTCTTAGTATGTGAAAAATCCCAAATATCATAATCACCTTTATTGTATTCTCAATTAATTAGCTATATTCAATATAATTACATTTAATTCATTGAACAGTTAATATTCAAGGCATCTGACATGAAAATAAGGGATGAGAAGTAATACTTTCAACCTCATCATCTCATCTAAGTATGACCCAAGTGTTCGAACAGTTTATACGTATAACAATCGAGAACGGATCAGTTGAACTCTCAAATATAAAGTAAGCCTTACTTCCCAACGGGCGTCCTCATCTTGGTGATGCATTGAGTGGGTGGAGGGAGCGCCGGCGTCCCTCGGCAGGGCGCTGAGGCTGTACAGGTGCTGAAGCTCTTGCAGGAAGTGTGCTTGAGCCACTCCAGGCCCTAGACGGGCACCGCAGACGCCACACGATGTCTTACGCTCCCCGTCGGCTTTTGGAGTAATGATTTAATAATTTTGTGCCAGACCAGTAAAGTATGTAAAGCGCCCTTTTTCTATTGTTATAGGTTACTAGCATCGCCCGGTGGTGATGGTAATTTATGACAATGATGATTACACATTACGTACTTATAAGATTTACGCTGTGCACACTGTATAAAACGTAGAAGGCAGATTTTTTTCAACATTTTTGACCGTTTTTACTAAATACCTTTATATATTTATTTCTAAATACCTTATTTCACAATATATATTTAAAATATTCTAACGTATAAGGTATATTTTATTCAAGTTTCATGTAAATCCATCAAGTATATCTTGGTAGTATTTTGTGAAAAAGTAACAAAGACAACTTTTGCATTTATAATATATTAATAGCCGGATGCCGTTATCTATTACACGACACAACTCGATTCAGATTAACAATGTAAGAACCTTTTTGTACACCATACTTACTATAGTAATAACTGTTTGCGTTAAATGTTATCGTCATATTGATTGTATCGATAGTTATTTTAATATTATCACGATAAGGATGAGAATTCGTTAGTGAATACGCTCGTTTGCTAAAAACTTTGAATAACTCTTTAGCAAACGCTATCTAACTGTTTACAATTTATTTAATTGGGTTTGATAATCAATTTAATAATAACTCATCATTTATTAATTTAATACTTATGTAAAATAATAAAACTTTATGGTTGTATTTAATTGATGTCATCAAACGAATCAAAATTAAAAAAAAATACATTTTCAGAACTTGAAATAAACATAAACAACATCAGTATAATACATAAAAACATTCATAACGCTGTTATTACGTCGCTTACAACAGAAGAATGTTCCAGAATAATCACAATGCTGGATAAGGGCCGGAATGCTACTGCTAAGCTAGTGAAACAAATCTACCATCGCTATCAAGAAACTGGATCCTACCACCTCAGACCAGGAAATGGCAGACCCCGCTGTACCGCAGCACGAGGTGACCTTTATTTAGTTAACACGATGCTCCGAAATCGCATTTTAACCTTTTTACCTTCACACACCAGTTCACACTACTCAGACAAAGCAACCCAAGTGGATGGAATGAAAGAAAATTACTTGCGGGAGCTAATTTGAAACCGTTTAGACCTGCAAACGAAGCAATAAAGAAGTCATCGCTTTTGAAGCAAATGATTTGCAGGAGTTCACGTACATGCTCTGGACAACCGAGGATTAGGAGACCAGAGAAACGATTTATTCATTCTGTACCCAAGCAAAAGTACCTTATGGCGGTGGCTTTGTACTTGTGTGGGCGGGGATTTTTTATGAGTCTCACTGAATTTGAGCAAAAAATGGCAGTTTAATATGCCAAGAATATGTCGACGTGATCCTTAATGAACATGTTATGAGCAGACCTTTTATGAGCAGCATGGATGAAAATAGTGTTATTATGCATGACAATGCCCGGCGCGAAAAATTCACCAACACCTCCTCAGTAGCGTAGTGTACAGCATGCCAAATCGCATGAACAGCGTACTGAGAGCACATGAAGTACTAAAATTTGAATACAATTAAATTAAATGAAAAATAATGTTATCCAAGTTAATATAAGATATCCTTTTTCGTGGAATAATATGTTTTATTTAAATATAAATATAAACGTTTTTTATTTAAATATAAAAAAATAAATATAACTATAATTTATAAAACATTTTATTTTATTTTCAAGATATTTAATTGTCTATCTTGCACAATTTACTTCTGTCAGAGTCTTTCCCTCCCGAGATATTCAAACTTTCTTAACCGACCCTTTATTTTTGCTCACGGCTATATATTTAGACTTCATTTTCTTACAAATTGTTACCACCACAACTTCTTAAATTGAATTGATTAAGTATTTGCGCATCGGCACAGGTAGGTACATATAATTTGTTTATACATAAATAGTAACGCATATTATGGAGTTTGCCTGTTTACTAAGTTTTGTAAGACTATCTTCTTAAGTGTACAAACATTTCCTTATAATTATTATGAAATCGTCTCCAGGATAGAAATAATTTTACTATACTATTTACCATATCAACGTTACATAAATAATCCGTTGTTATATTAACAAACAGATCCGTTTTTAAACATTCACTTTTAAAACGGCTATTTAATGTCACTTATAAAGGCTAATATTGATAAAAACGTGAAACAACTTACGAGAGAAGAAGTCATGGGAGTCGGAGCAAGCGGCGGCAGTTGACGGTTCATCATCTTTGCATGGGCGAGGCGAGGCTGACGCTGCAGACCCTGGGGAGCTGGTGTCATCTCTTGCCACATATCCATGGCGGTAGAGAGGTGGCGTAGCCGTTTCGTCACGAACGCTCTGATGCCAAAAAAAGCCATTTTATTCATCAGCACATACGCCAAAGGTTTTTAATTCATATGCAAACATAATTGAATAAAAGGACTTTAACGGATTTTATCGCGTTTATTTTACATATTTAATTATATTTAATTCATATGCAAACAATTAGTGAGGTACCGGCCGAAAAGTAGTTATGTACAAACGCGTATGTGTTTTGCTTATAAAAGGTAATTTTTCATCTTTGAAATAATGCTTCAAAGATTAAAAATTACCTGAGAACAAAATCAAGAAAATAATTTAATTTGCTGTTATAAATATGAAGTTTTATATTATAATAAGAAAGACAACGTTATAGTTTGTGTATATTTATATTTATTTAATAGCTTGGCACGTGTAATTATATAGTAATATCGGAAACTCGGTTATTCTATAAGGCTAATTACCTTAAAAGTTCTTGTTATTGCCAAAAGCGCACTTCAGTAACGTGACCATCACTATAATAAATCTTTTATTGTACACATTGTGCAAATTAAGATTACATGATGTCATAAGATCTGAATTGTCAAATCTTGACTAGATTAATAAATTCATTTTTTTTAATTATGTGTATTATTATATAAAGATTTTTATTTTTCACTTATAGAATATAGAGCGTGGCTGCGGAAAATTGTCCATTAATTTATAATATCTTTCACGAATTTTGACTTATATCAGTATTTATTATGGTTATTAAAATAACACAGCATATAGCAGATTACAATATGATTAACATAAAAGGATATTAATAAATATTATTTGTTTACTCTAAGCGCTTGTCCGACGGTCTGGCCTAGAGCGTATTGTTCGCCCAAATGCCTCGCAAATGCCTTCCCAGGGTACAGCGGGTGAAAGGCGCCTCCGATCGGTCTGAACGCACCGCAACCGAAGCTCTGCAGTGCAGGGTGCAGAAACTGCGGGGCCATGTGGTGCAGGAACCCCTCCATGGTTGCACAACTCTAGAATGATCTCTAAGTCAATAATGCAAACTTACACCTATCATCTCATTCAATGTAATGCACAAAGAGCGTATTCAGGTTGTATTGATTTATTAACTGAATTATTAATCTTAGCTTCAACAAAATCTTCGTACTAATAATTTTTAGTTAAAGTCGACTCTGAATTCGCTCTATACATTTAAGCTTTAGGATAGCGCACAGCAGAATATATACAGAATACTGCAGTAAAAATTCCATAAAATGTCAACAGATTTATGATTTATTATATGATTACGGCTCCAATGATGCGACGTCATTTTAAATATTTCCAAGGTTACAAAAATAAATGATCATAATAATTAAAACATAATAAGAAATTAATTATAAAAACGTGTTTAAATTTCATCACAATGTTAGTACTAAAACAATGACTAATGCTTATTGCACCCTTTATAAATATATTACACACATAAATATCCCTTTCGTCTGTCACCTGCTTTTAAAATTAATAAATCGAAAAACTTCCCGCCTAAGAAGTATAACTAAACGTAAACCAAATTCTTGAGTGAAGTTATTTTATTATTTTTAATATAATAATCATACATTTCATGGGCTTGAGGTGAGGTCCGAATAAAATTTTGATTCCTAAATAATCAAATAAAAACCGATTGAGAGGTTGCATAAGGCGATCAAATAATTTCCAGTTCAGTTGTCCGCTTGGCAGATCTATCCGCATGCCTTTTAAGACCACCGATAGTGACACTGTAGGTCAGTTTGTCTCGGTGTATGATTGATTGTTGACTTAACCACTAGTTATGCTTTGTTCAGTCCCTTGGCAAACAGAGACTAGATTCTAGTTGTAGCAATAGAATTTTATTAAAACTAACGAAATTAGGTATATTTCTTTATTATACCAACGTAAAACTATGGTTAATGTTTTGTACATTTTGATTGGTTGAAAAAGGTCCACATATTTGGGACATTTCGATATAAGCAAGCGTTACAATTTACTGAAAATAAACCTGGCAGAAAGCTGCAATACAGTTTTACCAAAATATAAGAAAAATATTTAAATACAACGCTTTTGTTTGCAGTATCTTTAGAGTATTAATAAGGAAAGAGTCTATTCTTAATAGAAATAC
>DWTZ01000031.1:0-12762 GCA_018246075.1 Lamproptera meges | reverse complement strand
GTACTATATATCATGTAATTTGTTTAAAGATCAGTTCATCAAGTATAAAAATTGTATCATACATATGTAGTATGATATATCATACATATATTATAATACACAAGAATTTTTAGTTAATGACTTACTTTCTCATTATAAAGATAGCCTACGAAAACTTGATTGTTGTATTCAAACGTGTTATTGTTTGAATCGTAAGTGTAAGCGAAAAGGCTTTATCATATTTTTATCTCAACAATCTCTCTTCCACTTATAGTTAGATATCATAAGTATACTATAAATCCATGGTGGTGAATTATTTTTGCGATAATTGCAGAGAAATTGCAGAAAACGGTTACGTGTTCCGGACAGTAATGCTTTGCGCCACGCAAACCTATCGTGTGATCGTCGCATTACTCAAACCTCATTTAGACCTAACTACGCCGCATTGAAAGGAAACTATTTTATTGTACCCTATTGATTCTATTGACTTCATGTTGAGTACTACACCCTTCAGTGGACCAATTATTTCCAACGATTTTACTTTTTATCGACAAATGAGAATGTTTAGAGGAAAACGAACTTTTGCCTGTTGGTAGAATTTAGCCTGATCGTAAATTATTGAACTGATTAAATACTGGTATTATTTATATTATATCATTGTTCTTAGTTAGTTTTTGTCAAAACATCTGCAAGCAAAAGTTTTTTATAAGGTTATAAAATACCTTTAATGTTGGGATAAATATCATTTACACATGAAACTATTGCTTCTTACGAATCAATGAAGAGTTTTAACATAGCACTCTTACCAGTACATATTTGAACATTCTAAGATTAACTTTTACTAGTTAACAGTGTAAGTTATTTGCATTTAAATTCTAAAAAGATTCCAATGAATTCTACGAAGCGTCCATAGTATACGTATTACAACACTCCAGTCGCATACAATGGTGTGTCTTGCTCAAATAATACTAAAACAGTAATCACTCAAAGTGGTTAAAACATGTTGATACAGTAAAACAAATATGCTCAGGGGACACTTGAAATACCCGCGCCTTGATGGTGAAACGCAGTCACTCGAGCATCGAAGGTGCACCCGAGGTTTCACGAAACGATTCAGTTATGTCCCTGCCCCGGAGGAACAAATAAGTAGTTGGTCGTAGTTTATTTTGGCCCCGTAACAATGCTGCGGCGTGAACCAGCCGCGCTGCGATATAGGATTGTCTGTCGTGACACTGTTCTCTGTCTTATGTACTATAAAATAAAGTCCAGATTTCTGCACACACCGGCGGTGGGTATCATCTAAAACAGTTTTCAAAAAGGCATGAGTTACGATTTGAGTTATTTATAGCGGCCAGTTTGTGCAGTGAGTACATAGTCTGGACTTCATTGGTCTCACGAATGATCTTAATTAGAAGTATTGTGGCGAGGAGTAAATTATGCCTGTTGCGGTACCTGTGACGTTGGCTGCGTTCGTTGTAAATCAAATTCCTATGCGGAGGGCGCGATGCATGCCCCGGGCGCGGATTAAAAAATTAATGAGGCCCTAATGGGGTACGTTTAATGCCGTTTAATTTCGGCCTGTGGTAATGGTTCAATATAAAGTATGCATGTTAATGAGAGATCGTCTTGTAAATGTTCTGCGGCGTACTTATTTTGACGAACAAGATAACACACGATTCTAAAATTAATCCAACTACAATTTTTTAAACGCCATATACACTTTTTGTTTTTTTTTTATTAGAATTAACATTATACTAAAGACAACATGTAAGTTTACTAAATGATGACGTTTACCAGTGATTCAACCAAAATTTATATATATAGTTTGTTTAAACTTTTTAAAATTTTCAAAAGTTACTATATACTCTGTTAAACTATTAGAACCATATATAAGAAATTGAAAGCTTACTCTGTGTGTTTGTGTGTGTTCAATCCAGTACAGTCTTCTCCTTTTGCTTAGAAATTTCCCAAATTATCATAATTTCACCACCAACAAATTCTGCAGGAAAGCAATTATGTGTTACCGTTGTTTTCTGGTTGGTTGCTTGCTATGATTCGATATCCCAACTGTCTGAAAAGTAAGGTGATCCATTTGTCAGATGGGTCTGTAAAAAGTCATTCTCGGATGTGAAACTTCTGGATCCATTTTTTTTAATGAAGTCGGCCCCATAATAACTAGGAAAAAATGGCCATGTGAAAGAAAGCAACATTTATCTACGATATAAAGGTGACCAAAAAAGTCTTTATTTTATTATTATTTGTTTTATTTTTATTCTGTTGCCCCGCAAGACGAACACATGGTCCAAGTTAAACAAAAACTTGTTGTACCACTTGGCGGTATGGTGCTCTTTTATAGCTTGTATATATATCTAAGTCAGCACTGTGCTTTACTTTTACAGAATATAGACTGAATTACGAATAATGCTTTAGTTTGAAGAAAATTTTATAATACTTAGAAAATACGTAACATTTCCAAAGAGTAAATGTTATTAAAAGATTTCAATATACCTTTACACTATTGAAACATACTTTGAGAAAAAAGTGTGTGTGTGTATAGTCTCTAGTCAGAAATCATGAAAATTAAATTTTATAAAGTTATAAAATTATATGTTCTAAAGTACACGTTATCAATTTTGCTTATGCAAATATCAAAATATAGAGCAATTGTGTGTATCGCGTTTAAATATTTATAAAATATAACTTACAATTAGCCACACCTAAACTGCTTCGAATGACAGAATTATGATATATAACGAATTTATATCAGTTTACTCTCAGCTCATAAACGAATAGCAAATTTCAAGTTATAAATGCTAGTGGTAGAGTTGATTTGAAACAATCAAAAACATAATTAATACAAAACCATTAGATTTAACATTCCAATGTTCTCCTAAATAAGTTAGCAACATATAGTTGATAGATATTGACAGTTCACACGCAGCATTGGATCGTGATGAAGTTGTATCGTATTGAACTCGTTGTGACATTAAATAACAAGCGACGGCCCGTGAATAGATCGCTCGTAAAAAATAAGCAGCGAGAAGCTGGGATTAACTGACCCGGGCCGATGGCGAGGCGACTCTATATCGAATCTATCGACACGCGACTTGACACATAGCGTCCTTCTTAATGCACCCATTAACATTCTCGTCTACTTCGCTCAGTAAGCGCACTTGTTATTAACTAGCCGCCCCTTTGTCCACTCTAACTGTTTCCGGCATACCACACTCATAAAGCCATACCAGTAATAACATCAATACCTCCAGCGGCGATAATCTCCTTTTCGGTAATAGAATACGTGGAATATTTTATCAACGCACGACCGAGTAATTTAATATAAAGCGTATCACTAAATGATCTCTCGCTCGCGATGGGTATCGCAGGGTTAATAACGGTGTCGGGGGTACCCTACGCGGGACACGCGTCCGCGATATTATCGCCTTCGAAGCGTTATTGATGAGAGCCCGCCATAACCAAATAGCCCGAGGATCACGTTTGTTTACTTATCTATATTGTTATAATGCCAGGCTGCGAGTCTAATTGAAACGGAAGGTCGATGAACTCCCGCTTTAGTGACAGGTGCAGTCCAGAATTGCGTTTTCGTGAGATTTGTACCTGATTGTCGACTACCGAGCAACGATAAGAGCAGTCGAGCACGCGCAGGCCTTACCTAATTGTTAAACAGAAGCCACTTGCGTTTTAATGACCTCAATGGCCCGTCGTTTACGGAAGAGAAATGTTTTAAATAGAATTAACTATCGTCAAGATTGTTTCAGTCAATCTTGCCAACTCATTGGGCAATACGCGAAAGCTCTGAGCTTAGCTGTACTGAAAAATGTATATGATAATTGTTAAAGTGACAAATGTTTGAGTTTATTATAAATTATGAACTTTATTTACCATTTATGAATTGATTGACATAAAGAAATCAAAAGTTACTCATAGACTATTACAAAAGACTCCGTCAAGTAAGTACATTTATATGCATTAAAATGCTTTAGTCAAAGAAGGTAATACCGCCTCTATGTCCGTGAATGCATATAAAAGACATAAACGCTCAGACTTTACTGACTTACAATATAAAGAGATTACGAGAAACGGAGTTTATATACAATGAACCTACGATGTTATTAATTAAGCCAATTAAAATTCCCCCATTATTAATTTGAAGTTATGATTTTTTTATAGTTTTCAAATTTATTGACCATTTATATATGTTTAAACAATACCTGAATTCTTGAAGTAGTCTATATTAAAACGAAATTTATAAAAATCATTTTAATTTTTTTAGGCTTTATATGTTTCTATTGCACTATATTAAATGTTTTATTGTAACAAATTGAATATAAAACTAGCTACTTGTATAAGTCGCATAGCTTTATAAGATAGCTCCAAAATATTGACTTACGTTTCAACAATTGATGTTAAATTACCAGCTTATTTTGAGTATGTAATAGATTTAAGGAGATTTCGTGTCGAACTAATTCGTGCTAAATTCAACTACGCGCTATACAGGCCTTGACATTTGCGCGCGTGCCCACCAGCCAATGACCCGTTCGCTCCAGCTCACATGTAGGACATCCAACCGGCATGACTGTCCATTCATACAATACACCATTATCTCTATCTATTTACGACGTTGGGATTCTTCTCTTTAATGACATCGAACTCTCGCTAGCCGCTTCCTGATTGCACTTATATAGCCTATTCAAAATAAAGTATTAAATTTTATTAAATAGAAAGATGTAACAAGCTTTTTCTTACATCATTTCAAACCATAAAAAATAAACGTCAATGTATTCTTCAATATTATTAAAAAAGTGGCAAATAGCTTAGAAAATAAATAAAAAATATCTACCTGTGCATTTATTACACTCAGTAGCGTAGACTAAATGAAATCCAAGAAATTCATAAGAGATATTTTATGGGACGTTACATACTTATCGATATGTTATCGTCGATTCTGTATTAACATTATTAGTTTAAGTCAAATTTACAAGTCAGCTGCACACAGTGTAAATATACGAATATAAAGTTCAAAGTTAGATCCACAACTCGACCATTACGGAAGTTATATGACATAATATAGAAGGAAATAAACCGTTCGCCTCTTATTGCCATAAAATAAACGCACCCGTAGACGGCTCGTCCAGAACGGGAATGCTAATAATACGTTAAGAAAATGTATTGGTTCCTATACAGATGCAAATGCGGGATGGCCGCTCCGATAAAATTCGAAGTGTTATTGCGTCGCGCGTCAAGCATTCGACATTGGGGAGGGGAATGGAGGGGGGTCACCGGTGTTTATTTTTATCTTGGAGGGGATCGATTGTAAAGATAACTCGGTCGTAAGACAAGTAGCGGCCACCCAGTACGTATGTCGTGCCCGAACAACCTCGGTCTGCCTTTTATTACGGCTTGATATAGATCAATATGTACACGTCAAATAATTGAAACGCCTGGCCGCAGGACTCACGCTATAGTTTAAGAAGAGTACGCAGCGCAGATGTAATATCTATTAATTTAGCTCTTGCTTTACGAGCTACGCGTCCGATGCGCGAGCAGGATTAAATTGCAAATCTAATTTATTCATTCGAACGATTATTGTCGTTGTGGTAATTAAACGATTTGTTGGATAGATGCGCTGATAGGCTTCATAAAAGCGATCGAACAAATTTAAGTTTGTAAAACATGATTCCGTTCAGTTTTATTGATTTTATTGGTAGTTTTATTTAATATTTATGACATCGTTCTTTTTAAAATACTCATAGAAGTAGGTATATAAAAGTAAGCACAATGTTGGTAACTCATTTTTATCTCAAACATACATAGTAGCTGATTTATGTAGCTATCACAAGTGCCGTTATTTTGTCAATTATACTCTACAATTTAACTTTTCATGTAAAAGTTATATATGTTCAGAATCTCAAACACGAGTTTTCCATTCAGTTTCTGCTCAATAATCACAGGGTATAAGTGAAAGCTTTTGTTATATTCATCTACGATGATCAATCCATAAACATCATTATAATATAAAAATCGACTCAATTTTATTTATTAATGCGCTCCGCAAATGTTTCCGATGTCCAGAAATGACAATGGAAGGTCCGCGTCCATTCGTCATACCCCAGCATATGTTGCGGCGCCTATGGTGTACAGAACTTACAAGAGCGACGCAAAACTCGCATCTATACGAGATTGTATTTAATCGGGCTGTAATAAATCACAATCCACCTATAAAATATAAATCAACTGTGACACGAAACACATTTATATTGTTTTCACTGAGAAATGACACATAAAAGATTTTGGAATCACGATTGATTTAATGTGTTCGTTTGAATAAATGCACGTACACGGAATGAAATTTACGCGTAACATATAAAATTATACAGATGGCCGATTTTTTATTGGCGATTTCAATTTTATAGCGTGTGTTATTTTATCGTTGCGTATTAAAATGGTGTACAGTAAAAGTGTATGGATTTAAAGACGTGTATCGAATATTTGTTGCTGTTTGACGTTTATTTGAATTTCTTCGAAAGCGTTATTTACGCTTTAAAGCTATCAAAGCGCTATTTAACTACTTAACGGATTCTGTGGTGTAACTTCTCTTCGGCTCTCCAATAAGCTGCTTTATTGTTTGTGTACTAAGTAAGCAAATAAAAATATTATCACATACCGGTGTCACATCATATCCAGTTAGTCATAAAAAACTTGTATTATACTTTGTAATGAATCAACTCTCCGCTATGCATTGTTTTATTCATTACCTTATATACGCATGGTCCATGCGTTTACAGAATTGATAAGGAGAATAAACAAACATATTTTTAAATTAATGTTTAATACTAAGTAGGACCTACTTACTCTACATGGATAAAATATTTATGTTGATTTTTGTAATATAAAAAACATATACAACCGCAATTATTATGGATTATATAGACATGAGGAATAAATTGACTAGAAGAACTTTAATATATTATATGCAACATAAATCTGTGGTATTATATTTAAAACATTATGTTTTAGTTATCTTAACTCTATTCGATATTCGTCAGCTCTTTTCACACATTATATTTTAACCTATGAATAAGAAAGTGATAATATAGTTAAACAGAAATATTTGAGTATCATTCAGTTTCAATTTCAGAATAATTAGTAAGAAATTGAACGTAAATAGTATTTCAAGAACTAAAATTAATGTAGTGGCAGCTCTACGTATACTGGTCGCTTCTTTGGACAAACCGGTTTGCTTTTATGTGACATTCAGACAGAACTAATGCAGTCTCCTAGACCCTTTTTGGTTTAAAACTTGTAACATTTGTATTACCAGACACCTCGGCTTTTTACCTTAAATATTTACATATTACGATTACGAAAATGTACAATTAGGGTGCTACTGAAGAGAGTCCCCTCACCAAATCCTACACAACACACAAGTAGAGATAGCATACACTCTCCCGTAGTTCGACCTCGCCTACAAGCACGGCGAAACACAGAAGCCCGGTACACAAACTACACCTGTGTTCCAGGGTAGTTCTCACCACTCCCAGCAGTCGATTAATAACAGTCAACCGGTCATCGGCGTTCCGGTCCGAAAACCCTTCGTCGATGATCCTTAGGCGACATTCATAACCTACCTGACGTACCTTCTATACGTGCGACCTTAACTTTTAGCAAAAAGTGTCGATCACCTAGCTCGAGGGGACCTAGGCTCCCTCCGAGCTCTGTGTTAGACGAAGCTTATCAAAGACACTCGTTTGGAAGCATTACCTAATGTCACAAAAAATAATTCAAATACGTCTTAATATTACATATAATAGTACTAAAACAGAAAGCAGTAAAGGTGTTCGTAAAAACTCCAAGCGTAAATAAAAAAAAATCCATTAAGTGTATGAAATAGCTTACGTAACTTAAAGGCAGAAAAAAAGAAAAGTTCTGCTTGGAATACAATATATAAAAGCTATTCTATTATAAATTTATGTCAACATGTTTTATGAGGTTGCAAAAATTATTCTTTATATCAGTGCAGTTCTTGAAAACGTATGATTGTAAGTTAGAATACTATTTATTCACTAATTAAGCAGCTAACCAGTTGTACCAAAACCTAAACCTCATACAATATCACTGTTTCTGGTTCCTGTGTTCGATCTCACTTGAATTTTGATCAAATATTGGATAAAAAAAAACCGCCCTTTTGGTCGTAGTAGTGGTCCTTGCTTTGCCAACCGGAGGTCATAGGTATACATTAGTGGTATAACTTTGTGTGTGTGTTATTATTGTTTTCAGGTTTGTCAGTATAATTTAAGTCACCGGTCAGCCAATTATTTGAAAAGTGTGATGATACATGCGTCGAATGGGATTGTAAAGTCTCGGTTGGGCCCTAATTTATCCAAAGAATCCAATACACCCTTTGGGTTGTGTAAGTCAGATGTCAGTCGCGTAATAACTGTTATTCAGGTTAATCTAAAGCGTAAAGCGGATTAGACCCCATGATAACTTTGGAAAAATACCTATGGAAAAAGCAAGCGGGTATGTAAATGGTTTATGGTTAGAGTCAACATTACCTTTTATACAGTGCAGTATCTATAAAAATAAGAAAAAACTCAATAGTTAATCCACACATTAATTGAAAATGCCTTCTAAAGAACCTAATCGTCCATCAAAGCCAAGTTTCAAAGTTGCATTTGGTCCAACCGACATTTTACACCTTTCTACGAAGTGTAAAAAAAACAGACATGAACGTTAATTTAGTGTACATTCGCGTGAAGTGGCGTCTATAAGGCGAGAAGAGTTACGTCCGACTATGCGTGAGGCAGTTCTCTTAGTCGAGGACCATTTCGTTATGTCGAACTTTCTTAGCTATTGACGTTATCTTGATTTACGCATTTTATTATCATTTTATTACGCTATTAAATGCCATTCGTAATACATAGTTAGGGAAGAGATTTAGTGGTATAGCGAAACGTTTAATAATAATAATTTTGGTTCGATAGTAAATTAAATTTCGATGCTAGTCGTGATTAATTGAATTAAACATTGCACGTTCTTATAAATTCTATTTATAATTGGAGTGTAGAGAGATCGAATACAGAAATTCATTATTCATTCTGCTTTTTTTTAATTCTTTTATATAAGCGAATTTAACATTTTATTGAATAAAACGTATTTAACGGATTTTATTCAGTTTACTTTACATTTTTTATTATTTTGGATCACTTTACCACCTCCACGGTCACGGGACAGACTGAGGTGTCAGGCGTCTTGTTGGCATTGCAGAATCAATTACCAGATCTTAATTGTAAACTATAAATTATTCTTTTTTATCCTTTACTCCGATTTACACAAAAAGAACTTTTTTTATCAATATTTCTAGTATTTCTGGCAGTGATGTTAATCTTAGGTTTTAATTAAAATGTACTTACTATGACAGGAATTAAATATAATTAATTAAATAAAACAAACGCGATAAAATCCGTCAAAGTTTATTCAATACTGTTACTTTTTCTTTTTATAAAAATGTACTTTTACCTTATTAAAAAACCCGTATTATTGTAACATTGCAGTTTTATAATGACAATATTAAAAATAACGTATAGCATTAAAATATAAAAATTTTATTCCGACAATATTGATTGTCGGAATAAAACTTGACGCGTACGAAGCAATAAATTTATGTTTACGTTATTTTTTTAACAATAAAAAGGATTATGAAGATAAACCTCCAAATGTATGACGCATTACAACGGGTAAATAAGTTATTAAAATCAAATTGAAATTTACGATATTCATTTAATAGAGATTAGGGCTGCCGCGTAGTACTTACGTAACGATGATTTAGTACTTGCTGCGATCAAATAATAGTATTTTTTTTTATTGAACACATTCCTGTTATATTTATGTCTCGACATGTTTAGCGGCCAACACCGTGACATACTTAGGACACTAAAAAGTCAACAATAGGAGTCGACCCTGGATATGGGGGGTCCGTATCCCCGGCCCGTTTAAATAAGCGCTTTTATGATCTATGATCTGAAACTGATACTTATAATAGCTTCTGTATAAAGAAGCTGCATCGAAATCGGGACGGGTGTTCGCCTCGGCGCGGCATTCGACATGATAAATAACCTCAAATTGCTTGTAAAAGGTGAAACTTTTATCCCTCGAACTATACACATGTAAATATTTGAGCTTAATCTGACACGGAGTTATGTCTTTCGATGTTTTAGGCGCACTGATGCAATCTTTGTGAAAATGCTATAAAATGTATACGCAAAAATGCATTTACTTGTATAGAGATTTTATTTCTTTAAATTACTTAAACACTCTATTTATTTTTTTATTTGAAGTGATGAGACGAGCGAGATGTTCACCTTGTAGTAAGTTTAACTTTTGCCCATAAGAAATGAAGCATATTGCGCGACAAATCTTATCGCCATCCACACAACGTCTCGTTTACCTAATACATACGCTGGCTATGGTGCCCTTCAAACTAGAACACAGCAGTGCTCTCACACTACAAAGTATCGCGGTGTCTATTTGTATTTACAAATAGACACCGCGGTGTTACTGCCCCAGATGGCCCCTTGTAAAAAGGGGAACTGCCGCCAGTGAGTACCTTAGTATCTATAGTTAAGCCTTTGTTTACATTTATTCTGAATCTAAATCTATAGTTATATATTTAGATTAAATAGAATAAATGTAAACAAAGTAAACCATAGATACACAATAAAGCGGCGTAGCACATATGGTGACGTAATTTGTTATCAACTGACTCATTGATTGACATCTCGTTGACAATATTTTAATAAGAAAGCTAAGTGTATGCCGTAAGTTACAATATTTACATCTTTTAGAAATCTCAATTGGCTATACTAGTAAATTTCGTATTCTTATTTATAATATTCGGTAACATACATACTCTATGTTTGAAAGAATATACACTTGCCTGCGTGTTGTGGACGTATAAAATAATGTTTGCATAAATTATTACACATTTTTATTTTGCCGGCCAGGTCTCAAACTGGCGCTATTTTTGACCTACATCGAAGCTAAATATGATATTGCAGAGCTACTAACGTCTTTTATTCTTGAACAGTGTGGTTTGTATACAATGTAGATTTGTACCATAATATGTTTTCCATTGTATTTATATATTTCGATGTGACATAATAAATTCTTTTTGAATAAACATACCTAGAGTAAGAAAAGCGAAATTCGTTAAGTAGACCTGTAATAAAATCCGATAATATTTTTCATAAAAATCTAGCAGTACAAAAACAAATGAATTCAGGCAACAGGATGTGCAAATAAGCGGTCAATCGATTCAAATTGATAAATGCGTTCGCACCGGCAGCCGGGCTCAACCCGGGGGCTCGTGCGAAATAATTAAAACTACTTAACATTCAAACTGAAAGTAGCCGAGCGGACTCAGTAGTCGGCTCATTTAGCGCGGTAAGACCGCAACCATTACTCTGCCAGCTTGATATATTCACCGGCGACATGCGATCGCGACACGTCACTCCACTCGCCGGCGATATATAAATAAACAGTACGATGCAGCAATAAATATCGTAACCACGCTTAACACCGCGACCGACCATAAATCGGCATCTGTAGCTTCTTTTATTGCCGCACTAGTCGCCTTGAAATTAACTCGTAATCGCTGATGAGCCAATAATAAAATTACTAAATAAGCCTTATTAACGATAAGATTGAACATGTCAATTTCGTGCGTAATGGAATCTGTTGCCGGCGCGGGCTTTATCGTGTTTATGGCGGGAGTTCGCTTTTTGAAGTTATAGTTGGTTTCGTTTATCCTAATGAGTACGCGGCACGGTTGCCGGTTTAATCGTTGCGATAAAGTAATGTTGATCGTTGAATTATCTAATGATTGGTGATAGCTTTCGTGTTTGACTAAAACACGGGTTCTGAAGACGTCTGATAATTGCACTATTAATTTACTGTTTATTATTGACAAACGAAAAAGAAAATTTCTAAGTTTTCGTGAAAATACTTGATTATTTGCGTTTGTAAGCAAATTAACCTTCTTTATATGAATTAAATTGCTTTTAAATTCATACATTTAATTGTTAGATATTTCTACATCGATTCATTATGATATTGATGAGTTGTAATTAATTTCTTGCTCCATTTAAAACATTACACAATATTACAGTTGTAAGCCGCGCACTTACAGTAACGAGCGTGAAGTCTGACGTCTTAATTATAAAGAGGGAATTGATGCTAGATAGTATCCGCTAATGACTCGCGCGAGTTTTCATGAAATAATCTCAACACCGCATTGAGATGCTCCGCCGGGCTATTCTGAGTTATCTCCGTGTACTTACCATGGAACGAGAGCCTTAGGCAATGGTGATTTTGCACATGCAGTGAGCCCGTTTGCTGCATGTCAAGCCACACTTTCTATCGGTATCGTTGCCCTTTATTTAATAATAATAAAACAAAGAAGATTTATTTTCTTTTTAAGTGTACAAATATTTATATTTTCTATGTGTATACGTACATATAAAAAGGAAAGCACAGTATAACTGATAATTTCAATGTAAAGAATTGTAAGAACAGATAATTGTTTCCCTTTAAGAATTAAATAACAGTTTTACGTGATTAACAATAATATTTAACAACGATCGATGTACCTACATTATCAGCACAAGGTACATTCGTTAAGTAATGATTTACGGTTATTTGCTTATACCAGATGATGTTATTTAATATAAATAATATAATAATTATCACGCAACTTCACTTTAATCC
>DWTZ01000030.1:0-12797 GCA_018246075.1 Lamproptera meges | reverse complement strand
GTTCCACTACAACGTGCTCCTCCAAACTATAAATTTCGCCTTTTTGTTTAGTTTAGCATATAGCAATCTAGTAAGGCAACAATAAAAAATTGACCAAATCTACGTGATACTTGGCTGGCTAATTGTTACGTCAAAAATTGGGTGGTGGGTTTGATTCCCAAAGTAGGATAAATATTGGGTGACGACATTGTGTGTTTTACTTCTTTCAGTCATCTAATTTTCATAGTACTAGCTTTGCTATATATATATATATATATATATAGAGAGAGAGAGAGACAGAGAGAGAATATAATTAAATATGAGTATAATAATCGCGATAAAATCTGTTAAAGGTCTATTATTATGTATTTATATATATTTTATTATATTCTAAATGAATTTATTATATTTATGTAAATTGTCCCCATAATAGTATGGTTTTAAGTCGTGGGTGCGAATCCTGCAGGGAACTCTCTACTTTTCCCATTAGACTATAAGAGTGGAGAAAGGTGAACACACAGATAACCTTATTAACAGAGTTATAAAGCAATAATGCGTCATAGGTGTGCGTGTCTCTGCTGGGCACGTGGTCCGGCCGCGGCGTGGAGGTGTGGGGCAAGGACAGCTCCCTGCTGCAGGTCATAGTCTCTCTCCAAGGGCTTATCCTTAACGCGGAGCCCTACTTCAACGAAGCGGGTTACGAGAAGCAGAAGGGTTGGTGTCTTTGTTCTACTTCTCTTTCTCAGCATACTTTTGTTTCTTATTTCTTTAAAAAAATTACGTTCATTATCTTCTGTGAGTACAGGTCTATATTCATTTATTGATAGTTCTGTCCATAAATTTATTTACAAATAAATTATTAGTTTAAAAAAAAAGGATCAGTAATTTTAAAATCACTCAAGTTTAACACATTTAAACAATACTTCATTGATTTTTAACGAACATTACGTCCTAATTTTGAAAGGTGTAAACAAAACAAGACTGTCATTAAATAATACATAAACAAGCGTAAACGTAAACTAGCAAAGTTCGTCATCATATCAAATTATTTTTTTTATTAATTAAGTTATGTTAATGAAGCATACACTTTTACAAGTATAATAATTACAGTTATATAAAATACAAAATCACTTCACATATTTAAGAAATATCACAAGGAACATAAAAGGCATTATATATGACAATCATTAATCAATAATTGCAAATGTTAGCTAATCTCAAATTACTTATATTACCACTAGTTAACACAGATAGTTAAGTTAAATGCGTTCTATGTATAACCTCAGACATTTTATCGTACATCCGTACCACTCTTTGCAGGCACCCAACAGGGTACGGAGAACTCGCGCATGTACAACGAGATGGTGCTGCTGAAGCTGGTGCAGTCGATGACCCGCATGGCCATCAGCCCCCCGGAGCCCTTCCGGCCCGAGGTGATCCGCCACCTGCGCACCAGCGCCGCGCCCCTCTACAGCCGCCTGGAGTCGCTGGCGCTGCTGTCCAGCGGCAGGGCGGTGGCGGCCACTCCGCCCGACTACCCGCTGCTGCCGGCCTCCAGGGGCTTCTGCCTCACGCTGCGCTCGTCCCTGGACTCGTTCCGCACGGCCGTGGGCAGGCACGGCATCGTCCTGCCCCCCACTACCTTATAGCCGCTTTTCGCTCTCCGTTACTTTCTTGACACCGCACTGTCGTATCTATTTGTCGGTCGCTCTTTGGTATTTACAAGTGGATTGTCTCTACACAGTTTCCTTTAGCCGCCTTTGATCGCTTTGGATCCCTCCGTGATTATATATAAACAAGTAGTTTTGTTACCTATTGCCGGAATTGTAAAAGCTCGTGACGTCATATTTGAACGTCTTCGGTATAGTGTTTTGTGAAGCGCCATAACACATTGTCCCCGCTCAGGTGCAATCTGTATTTGTTTGTATATGTATTCTTGATTGTGACAGTGTATCCTCAATCACCTTACGTCGCATGCCGTCTTTGCCACTGCCTTAATAAAGATGCCAACGAGCATACAAACACGACAAGTCAATAAACAACACGAATGTTCCTGGAAATCTCGGATAATGCATAGTACACCTGAGCTAAACAAGATATGCGATTTATTACAAAACAATACAATAAAATGGCGTCAATGAATAAAATATTGCGCAACTCTTATAAATAGCAAACTTATTGATCTCTGCTATAGTTGAACCGATTCAAACTCGAAAAACGTAACCCATGGCAACGAAGTGACGTCAAACATCTAGCGTTCCCATCCGATACATTATTTATATCAATGAACTGTCACCGAGATGTCAACCCTTTAGTTTGCTGTTTGGTTGCTACGGATACGGATACTTTGTAAACATTTTTTATAAGTCAAACTTGGTTAAACTATAAATGCTTATCAAGGCGAGACAAAAACTCTCGCTTTATCCGATCGCTACACGTAATTTACAAAGAAACCATACTCCGCTGACAAAGGAACTTCCAAAAATAAGTTTTACAATACAATTGTACATGTTGTATCTAAAAGTAATTACTTCGGAACGACTTTCGTAACTAGATTTGTCGCCATCTTGATACCTAAATGCAAATTCGAATATGATAAATAAACAAACATAGAAGTAAAAAGTAAATATAGCATCTATACGATTTGCGTATGTGTCCGTCCGTACTTTTGTGCGGGGAAGGGCGCTCTGAGAAGACATTTTGTGTGCGGAGATGGTGTTTTTAAATATAAACTGTCGGTACATTTCTGTCGTGATGTAGGAGAGAGCAGCGGCATAATTTATTTATTCGTGTAAAGTTTTTTTTTTAATATATTTTTATTTACCTAAAAGACCGTAATACATTTAAAAATAAAAACACAATATATTTTTGTTTTTATTTGTACATATTTCAGCTGTAGACAGCTTCGAAAAATTTGTTTGGGACTCGAGGTTAAAAGATCATAAAATAGAATATTCAAAAATTCTGAAAATATAACGCAATTTTTTTTCCTGACAGTATATATATTCAAATTTATAAAATATAATTATTATGCACCTCATTTTACTAAAAATATTTTACAATGACGTCCAACAAACAGGTGATGTTCAATAATTGAATAATTATAATATCTCTGATATATTCGCATATTAAAACACCGAACATTCATAATCTCCTTAGACATATGAATAATAATTTATGTATCAATGTAGATACGACAGTCCAGCCGGTTTAGATCGCCTCAGCCGCGAGATCACATAAAAGAAATATGTAAAGGGATATAATACTTGTAGCTATAGTATTTATTGTGATGTACTTTTCGACTTTATAGCGAATAATCTAGATGTTCAATTCGCCGGCCGTTGTTAGGTCTAGTTTATTATTATCTATTATCTTTGTATTTCTGGCAGATTGAAAAAAAAAAAAACAACCAACTCCGGGCTCCACGGAGCGTTGTTTTAGTTTTTCTTTATTTAAAAAAAAAAGCAAACTGTCATCCATATTGCGCGCCAATATGGAGGCGAACAGTTCGTCCTCTGTATTTATTGCTTTATCGAATTTTTTTTAAATTAGGATTTCGGGCACACCACTAGTTGTTGGATTATTGGCGAATCTCTAATGACTATTGGTATGTTTATTAGCTATAGAGTTAAATTATTTATTAACGTTGGTAATGTAACGTTCATTGTCAACGTCATTCATTCGAATAACGTGGTACTTATTTGTATGCGAGAGTTGGATATTTAGAGGAGCAGGTGTTCAACTCCACATTCATTGATATATGATAAAGACAATTCGCCCTGAACTATGTGTCTAGTGTTTGTATGAATAGAGATTTCCTTTATTGCAGCATGTTGTATAATTTCGTATCGATTTGTTATCGATATGTTTTTTTTAAATCATCTATTATAGTTACGAATTGTATGAATTATTGAGTATCTCATTTTATTTAATTTTATTCTATTGTAACATTATTACGTGTGATATTCACGTTCACTCAGCTTTCTTATTTGTAATGATAGTTTCTTATTTTGTTTACGATTTTATTTCTTTGTTCTTTTTTTTTTATACAATGAAATGTGTTAATTTAATTTGTGGCCGTCATGTGTGCAACTTAGTTATTTTTTTGTTGTTGCATTGTCAAAGAAAACGAAAAAAAACCCTCTCTTCTAGTTACCAGTGTCATCTTGTATTTATTGATGCGAAGATTAGTTTTAAAATTTCACTTGTGAATTACCCTTCTGCCCTTGTCTATACTGTTGCGGGTGGAGTAGTTCTGTTGCGATACATTCTGGTTAATGTAATACGCGTTATATTTTATACAGTGTACTGCCATACGGCAAGACGACTCATTGTAAAATATATTCAATTAATGTATGTAATATTTAACGCATGCAGTCATTCTGTCACAATAGTAAATCTGAAAATTTCTCGTTACTAAATTCTGTACATTCTCTTGTACGGGCGTTGCAATTTTATCGTTCACATTAAAAAAAATAATAAAACTGAATTAAATAGTAAACATTTTAGTTCACTTGATAGAAGATAATTAACTCGTTGTCTTTACGATGAAACACGGCTCAAAGTTGTGATGCTCTTATGCGATGAAGAGTTAAAGCCAAGGGTGAAACTGATGTGGTCTATTTTGCTATACGTATAGCCCGTATATAGTTTCAATAAGCAGGTATCGTGTTGTTAAATTGTTTAGGTGATTCATTTTCCACTTAGCGCTTATAGTTGTACGTCGAAGCGGTTAAGCAGCCGCCAGCACAAATGTGAATCCATGCCAAAGTCAATTGAGCTATGAGAAGGCTTTCTGTCGCTTGTGTACGCGATAAGTGACAACTTTATGTAATGATGATGATAAAATAAATAATTCTTCAACCTTTGACAGTTTGTTTGCTTTGAACCTTTTCGATATTTTTTTTCAATTGAGCTGGTATTGGAATGCCGATAGTTAATATAAAGTCATCAAGTGGTCATCTGGTAACTACGGGAGACGCATATTAAAATGCGCGGTGGAGTTGTTGGGACCGAATTTATGGAACGAACGCTGGGAAAGAGGCCTTTGTGCCTTATTTAATTTAACTTCGGATCTAGTCAGGTGTTTATCCTCATTTATATTTTGAAGTCTTCAAAATATAAGAAAAGATTTTCCAAGGCATTTCCTAAAGGATTTCCCAGATATTGTCAAGTGAAAAGAAGCTCGAAGCATGTTTACACAAAAAGGAAATGATTGCAAGTAAGTTATAATCACGAGACTAAAAAGAATTGACGTTATGCCACCGAGTGGAAAGTCTGCCCACATGTGAAATCCAAAGCTCTGTTTCGGGTCCTGTTCAGAGAAGTTTAGTTACCTTCACTTGAACATAACACGTATAATATACATACGTATAGTAAGAGATGCGTGCAATATATGTGTTATATATATACATATATATGTATGTATATACGCATCTCTTTCAAGTGGGGACACTACAAATTGTTGCTCCCAAGAATCGGCCAACTGTCAGGACGAGCCGCTTGACATTCACAACGGTCACGCTAACGCCAAGCTGTCCTTTTCCACTTGCTCGTGAGAGTCGTTGTCAAATGTTACAAACCACCACTACGACCCACCTTTTTACATGGGTCGATGTGAGCGTAAGTCATGGCGTCATCAATTACGTCTACACCGCGACCACAACCACCGTCTTCGTAATGTGGAACGATTATGGAGCATTATAATCTTTGTGATTTTGATTTTTATTGGAACGCTCCAATTGAGAATCGATAAAAATCTAGCAGAAAGTCCTGTAGTTCTTCTAATACGCGGTCAAAGTAAGTAATCTGGCTTTATTACTTGATTGAGACTAACATTTTTAGGGCACACGGTTGGCTCGTAAGCTCGTACATTAAATTTATTGTAATCATAACGTGCTTAATATGCATAGTTTAGAACAAATAAAGTGAAATGAGGTAAGGTTAGAATATCACAAAAATAAAAGACACATTCAAACACACAAAATAAACTTTAATTATGTTATAAAAATACTTTTCACACTTATATAAAAGGGGCGATTAATCAGTCAATCCGTTACATTCGCAATAACACACAAGGAAATGGTATATCTATCACAGTTCTCGAATAACACAATCACTCCTGAATACTTATTAGTTACTATATGTAATAATATTTAATACTTAAACTGCTGCATTTTTAATGTTACAACTTTATCCAATTTAGAGATAGAATAAACGTAAAGAAATCTAATGTCAAACTCATTCGGCACCAAAAAGTCAGTAACTGATATAGATAAAATATCGTGTAAGGTTTAAAAATTGCTGCAGTTCGCAAAAAAAATGCAAAAGTTAAATTAGATTTGTTGACCATAATTGTATCTCTCGCGTTTATTGGCTACTCTATCTAAACATTGTTCTTCTAGGAAGGTATATTCATATATTCATATGGTATGTACGGTATGGTATCGTAATTATCTCTTTATATACTATTGCAAATAATGTGGCACGATTAATAAAAAATTTACAACTAAGAATTAATCCTTTATATTTCTTTAAAAACAACTAATAGAGTAAGTAAATCTGTTTATAACATAAATGGCAAGAATTTTTTACAATTTATAAACTATTATTGTCCTTTTTTTTGATGATCATAACATTTTTGTTCATATTTGTTTCTAATAATTATATTTATGTGTTAAAATAATGCAAATTTAATAATTATAAAGAAAAAAAATATTTTTTCATGCATTTAATTCATAAATAATACAAAAACTCACGATTTATTCTATTTTAAATCTTGTACTTGTTTCGTATTGTGCGCAACAAAAAACAAATGCAAATTGTTGGTAACATTAGACTAACATAAAGAATCTATTACAAATTTAACGTTGAGGATTACAGAAAAAAAAATCTCATAACAAGTTTTGTTGCTTAATAGTTCAGAAGCGGCCGGTTATGTTTTAAAGAAAATTAGATCCTATTCATTTAGGAAATACCCAAACTAGGCACAGAATGAATGTAAACAATACATAGCAACTAAGCGGCTACGTTCGTATAGTGTTGCTATCAGAGTGTTACTCAGTATTTAAGAATTTTTCAAAGTACATCTCAGTGATATTTCATCCATAAATATGTAAGAAGATATAAAGAAGGTAGCTATTAAACGTTTACATTGCCAAGACGTCCTGTGTTTACATTTATTCCGAGTCTAATATCGCTAAACTGTATCTACGAAAAAATGCCTAAGCTAGTATTCCTTTAATTTAGTTCAGAATATGATTCTCCTTTCAATTATAAATTCCAAAAAAAAAATCTGTTAGTTTCTATTTAAGAACACAACAATGCGTACAATATTAATATTGTAACTTCACGATTACAACCTTTATCACCTTAATTAATGTCCAATCATTAGAAAAAAATTGTATTGTATAGAAGCTCTCTATTCTAGACATTTGCGCATTCTATATCTACTAAGGAATCATTTATTATTGTCATTTTAATATTTAGTCCATAATAATATGAAAATACTTACGCGTTTAATTACTCGTTCAATTTCTATACCTATATATAAAAACTTCTGTCTTACAAACTGAATATTGGACAAGCACGAATAATACGGAAATGTTACAATATAAAAAAATATCAACACAGGAAATTATATAAAAAAATTAATAATAAATCTTCAATGGCAATCTGCAAAACATTCATGATACATTGTAAATAATATAGTTTTTACGAATTAAATCAATTCAATCAATGTATATTTATAAATAATTAAAAAAACACCAAAGAGTTTCATGCCGGTTCTTCTCTGGACGGGTCTGAGTTCTTCAACCGGTGTTAAAGTGGTATATTGTTGAATTCTTAATGTTCATAAGTGCTCAGTAGAGCCTAAATTAAAGAAATAATTTTTGATTTTGGACTAACCATTTTTCAAAATCAAAAGCTTCGCGTAGCAATTAGTGACCCTAAATGATGTACCAAAAAGTGTGGGTTCGATTCCCAATACGGGATAAATATTGTGTGACGAACATAGCGTTATTCTCGTTTTTCTGTTTTAGTGTCTGTATAATATCTATTTGTTTACAGGTAAATATATTCATCAGCCTCCAAAGTAAAAGCTCTGCTTACTTTGGCACAAGATGATGCTGTGCTTATAGTCCCAAATATTAATTTATTATTAAAAATACACCCGAGAGTTCAAATTCTTCCTAGAGTGTATGGTCACGGGACAGACCAGATAAAAGTTAAATTAATAAAAGGGTTTTATTCCGTAAAAACTGTATCATTCATCGTCTATAGTATTTGCGTAAGCAATAGAGTATCATTTATGTTACATATTATTAATAACTCAGTAAAGACTACCAGTAAAAGAGAGCAATAAAAATGCACTGGTAACTATATGTCCATCTGACATTAAATATAGAGAATTAAAATAGATTAAACCCGATTCAAAAGAGACGTGGAATTTACGTAAACAAGTGTCGAATGCTGTAATTGGTTAAACATTGCGTTGGATCGCACATGGCATGGTAGTCTACCAATAAGAAGGTGATAATTATTGGGGCTATTACTGTTTAACAATATACTCCGTTTGCATTGATTTTATGTCTTATTTGTCTCTACGCCAAATAAGTAATGGAAATGACGTACATAAAGTCTCATGAATTGAATGATACTAGAAAAACATGACGTCTTCCTATTGGTCCACTTCGCCCATGCTCAATCCCAGTAGCGATGTTTAACCAATCGTTATTGGGCACGACGATAGTTTTTACATAAATTCAGTTTGACATTAGATTATGTTCACGTAACTTCCATCTCTCATACGGCTGGGGTATAGTATAAAATAGGGTTCTAACGTCATGAGTTCTTCTCGAAAATATTGACAGTTACCAAAATAATACACATTAACGACCAGAGTAGTACGAAAACTGCCCACGCCACGTGCGAGAATGGACTCTTGTACCTGTTCAAGACGCCCAAACCCAACAGATTAGTGCAGTGGCGTCTTGCGGACAGTACCAAAAATGTGGGCATGAAATACTGTATACCCGTGCCGGCGTAGGAGCCGGTGAACTTGATCAGCACCGCGATGTCTTCCAAAAAATAAGTCAGAAGTAATGGGGGCGCAAGAGTTATCAATGGAAATAATAATTTCCTTAAAACAATGTTGTAGGATTCCAATTGAGTGGTGTCGAGGAATAAGCCTTGGAGATTGTTTCTCAGAGTGATCGCGATTATGGGGAAGCTAGTGGAGAGGGTGAACACGGGGAATAGAGCGAGGAAGTACTCGACGATCTCCAAAAATATATTCTCGTTGTCGGTGGGCACAAAGTTCAGAGTGTACAGATCGCTCAAATGGGCGAACGCGAACGCACCTGTAAACGCTAACAGCAGATAGAAGACGCTTATCAGGGCGTAGTCCAAAGCGAGGTGCAAGCCGAGACGCTTCTTGCCACGTATCGGACTTATTAGGCCGGGGAGAGAGTGGTGGCACATGAAAGAGTAGACGCACGCCCCGAACAGTGTGGGCATCCCAGTGAAATCGAAGGCGGGCGGCTTACCCTGCGGCCCGCGGCCTATTAGCAGGTGTATCGCCATCGTTATCATTATGGTGAACGCTGAAATGAAAATATAAAAATGACAGCTCCATACGGTTGTAAACGAAGATTTAAAACGAAAATGTAAAACGATCTGATTGTGTTTTATTCGGCATACGTATTGACGTTAAAAGACTTTGTTAGTCACGATGTTACTCCGTGGCCTAGTGATATTGCCCTACCCTTTACTAACCGAAGATCGTGACTTCGAATATTGCAGGGAAACAATTATTGCTGGTTAGTTACAGAAATGTGGACAGATAATACAATTGCCTGAAAAGTACAGCTGAAGCGAACCGTATGTATTCGGTACTGAGTATCTAGTAATGAAATACGAATTGTTACTCACAAAATCATATCATTACTCGTATGTTTCGCACTTTTGAATACCTTAATAACAATACTCGAACTGAAGCAAACCGTATGTGTTCGAAACTCAACAGCGATGGCGCCACCTAGTGTCAATATACGAAACAGCACGCACAAATCTGATTTCGTTACTCGTATGTTTCGCACTTTTGAATGACTGAACAGGCAAATGTTTTTTTTATATTTTAGTTTGCGCTAGTGGTTTATCACCGCCAGAAGATAAAGTTTCATTGTAATTTTGCTCAATAAATTAAATTCAAACTAAAGATACGATAGTAACGTATGTATCCTCATTGCTAAGGTACCGAACACATGCGGGTACACTTTGTTTTGTTACTTTTACGGCTCTACTGAAAAGTAAGATAATCCATGAGTCGGATGACTAGTTGCAGAGTCGGTCGGTTGTCAAGAGCATCTTTGGCAATCGTTAAAGGACGTCAGTATCAAATTTATCGACAACTAATCCATCTATCAAATACGGTTCTCCATTTTGTCGAGGTCGCATGCAAGTTGCTCTACGTCAATCGAGGTCTCTACGAAAATTCTACTAAGGTAAACCTGAATGAATTAAAGCCGACTATAAGCCCATTATAACTTTAAAGAAGCAAGGAGAAGAATGGCGAGATGTTATTTGGTTTTAGCGTAGGATGTAATGTATTATTATATTGTAATACTAATCCTTCTGATATAATAAAACTTAACATGTTTTAAACTAAGACTATTAGTGAATGGAAGGACTCATTTTACATCATCATCATCAGCCTACATTCGTCTACTGCTGGACATAGGCCTCCCCTTATGCACTTCATAAAGGGGGTTTGGGACCGTATCCCACCACGCTGGTCCAATGCGGGTTGGTGGGTCTCTCGCCAGAGCCTCGTTCGTTGGTCGGCAGGGTGCACCACGTGCAGGTGAGGTTGGCTGGGGTTCCGAAAGTGTTGTATGGAGCCCTTTATACCCCAGGTAGCCCTTTACACCCCTTAAGATTAGTCTTGTTATAAAAAAAATTGGTACATCCACTAGTGATGCCTGTTTTAGCAGTTTTTTGAGATTTGTTAAAATAGTATGTTCTGTGCATTAGTACTGGTAATATTATGTGTTAATTTAGGTGGTGTCATTCGAAAGGCTTTAGAGGTTCGATTTGAAGTCGATATTAATGTTAACATAATCGACTTAGACCTAAAATTATCGACACCTGACTGCAGCAAGTCCGCTTTAACATTATATTATATAATTAATTATGAATCTGAACTTGTAAATGAGTGAATTTGAACATTCTTAGGCTATTAGATGATATCTTCCAAAGTCCTTAAGAGACCTTAGACTCTTATCAGTTAATTACCCTTGTTATATTTCGTTATCAATTCACGATCCTTTCGTATATTGTGACGCAAACATATTTAGCCATGTTGTTATCCCCTATCCACCTCTTTTTTAAATCTAATCTATAAAAAAAGCAAGCTGGAGTCCAAGCGGCAGTTAAACACGACACAATCGTGTTTAACTGCCGCTTGGACTCCGTTTTCTGTGCACGATATATCGGATTCCGTAAGATTAATCAATTTTAGTATTTATACCGTGACTTAATAACACTTGGAGTATAGCAAAAAAGCGAATTAACACATTAAAACAATGTGGCATGTCATAAACGTTTAACAAAAAAATAGTATACAAATTAATAACATTATAATGGGAACAGAACAAACAATAACACATACTTATAAGAGACGTAACATTATAGAGCTTAATATTGATCACATTCATTGTTTTGTATCGAGTTTTTACAAAAATAGACTCGTTAAGGGTTAATAGGTGGGAAATGTCAATAGGTTCGACGTCACCTTCGCATTTTTAATGTTCAAAGCATATGTTCAATGAATATGTCCGTACTTTGTCCGAAATTATCGGCTTGTTCCGTCACAAAATATATATCACACTTTGTTACGAGCCACTTTGTATATTCACGACAACCGGTAACTATTCCCATTCAACTCGCCCGGAACGGGAATCGTTTCGACGGAACTTTTTATTACGAAGTTAACGCCCGACGACTCTGCGGGCACTTTTGTTCTCTCACCACCCCCTGATTCAGTTTGGCCTTCGAAAAAATCCATCGAACTGAACTTGATGCGACGGGTCGCTCTAGAACTTGGACCACCCGACCCCGATGCCTCGAGAAGTTTACGCCGTTGCGAAATGTTTCACATTCCCGTTTAGGAACTTCATGACGCGGGAAGTTCACATAGCTGAATACAGAGTTCAATAGAATTCTGTTATAGTCTTATATAGTCCTAGTGAGCCGTGGCAATGAAATGACGTTGTTGTGGCGATCGCTGCATGACAGTAAGTCCATGTGTGTTTCACAGGGAGTCCATGGCTATAAAAAGCAATAGTCACCTAGTTTTAGGGAGCCCGCTTTCCTTCGGACTCATAATTTAATGTAGCTTAACAGAGGCGTCTGGAAGCGACACTTCTATCATTAGAGACTTCAATAGACGGTGAGTCTAACATAATACATATTAACAACGCAACGAAAATGCAAGCGTCTTGCCATTTCTCGTTGCTATTAGTTAACAAAGTTTATAATTATAACGTTTTTTTTTGGTGATACATTTGCCTTATGTCAAACGTTATAATGGCGTCATTGCCTCCAATTTGTTTTATCGACTTGCAAAACGATTGGTTGAAATATAGTACACGGGTCAATGTACGTCACGAGCGGGGAAAACAAGCCACCGAAGGAGTCGAATTTGTGCTGCGTCGAATTTGATATAACGCCCCCGACGCTGAGTCACGTAAGTAGCCGCCGGGGTGGGCACGTCGGATGAGGTCCCCGTGACGGGGGAGGGGGAAAGTGGGGGAGAC
>DWTZ01000029.1:0-12803 GCA_018246075.1 Lamproptera meges | reverse complement strand
ATTAGGGGTCTTAAGTGGGGTTTACATCTGGAAGCCGCTGTTTGAAGAACATTTTCCTCGAAAAAAAAAAATAGAAGCTGAAACTATTCCGGAGTAAAACAAAATGAACGCTCTAAGTCAGTGGGCCAAAAGTTCAAGCCCATTAGTCAAAATACTTGCGGTAGTTTCAATAACAACAGCTGTTTACTCAGGTCATAGGTTATGGTATGCACCTTACGCAAGACGGCAAAGACACAAACAGGCTGAAGAATGGGCTAATGTTATAATTGAACAAGAAGAAAAAATGAAAGAAAATAATGTTAATCAATAACAATTTTGTAAAGTTATTTAATTGTATGTTAATTTAATAAAATCTGTAGTAGTAATATCTTCATTACATAACCTTTTCTGTTTTCATTCCTCTTTTTGTCCTCTGGATGCTATCTCTAAGTGATTGTATTATGTTGTACAACTTGTAAATCTTTTAGCTAGTTAACCCTGAAAGAAATGGAAATTGTTTATTTACTATTTGCTTTTTTATTGAACATTTTCTTTAGCATTCGGTAATGCGACATTATCTATATATCCTTTATTGATATAGTACCCTTCCTTGATGATTGTCAATCAATCTATCACCAGTTAAGAATAAGAATCCTCTGAAGGCTAGAAGAACCAGCACAACGCACATATTTTTTAAAATTAATCCAAAATCAAGAATCCACACAACACACTTAACAGTTTGAAATAGGCTACACAGAACAGTTTATTCCTAAGAGTGTGTTATCATTTAAGTAGGCATTAAAGCGATACTATCCTTTTCCACACATTCAACAACATTTTTATGTTAATGACTGACAAAAGCCAAACTCTTTCTATGATTTACTTATGAAAGCATAAACATCATCCCAGATAAGATTTTGTTGTTCTTTCACCATTTTGCTGCATTGTTATCCAGTTGATGTTGTCAATCATCAAATATGTATTTAAAAAAAAGAAGTGGACTGTTAAATGGTACTAAAATTGCAAAGGTAGTAATTATATAATTTCTAATAAATAATATAATTTGCAATAAGGACTTGCATGTAATAAAATTTAGAGAAAAAGACCATAAGGTGCCTCTATACGCCCCTTAAGTGAAAAAAGGCACTGGGCCGGATAAGATCCCTTACTGAGGAAATTTATTATTAATAATTAATTAGTGTACTGACTAGATATATGAGAGCCAAATTAATTTAATATTTATTTTTGTTTTATTGGTAGAGTTAACTCTTATTATCTTATGTCGATATGGACTGCCTTGGCATCGTTTTTTATTGAAAGCTTTTCCATGGAGCGGAAATTTACCGCGATGTGTAACGAAAAAAGCACACAACATTTTGGCGCCTAAACTTAAAATTAGTGATTGTTCCTCAAAATTATTGGTTTAATGAACAACCACTAATAAAGTTAGTGTGCCAAACTATTTTTTTATTAAACTATCTATATAGAATAAATTCCTGGTCATAATTAATTCTGGTAAGTGATTTGCCTAACCAACAAAGAGTCGTAAATTTGACAAACGAAAAGTGCATATTATTTAAGGTATTTTCTTGGCAACCATGGCTGCTTAAGCGACGCTTATTTGGTCATTGCAAGTCCCGAAATAAGATTCATGTATCCCGCATCGATAATAAATTTCACGTCTTAAACGTAGGATATTACTAAATTTAAGTAACAGTTAAATTAGAAATCTTATTGATTTCATTTGGAAAAAAAAAATCATACTTTTTGCGTCCAATTGTAGGTAATTCGCAACTATTTAAAAAAAATGTGAGTGTGCGGAAACATACAACAACAACATAATATAATTTTACTTTTTATTACGCTTTTTATATAAAACTATTTTAATAAGTTTCATTTGGCATTTATCGGTTTTTTTTTTGTAAAAATAAAATGAAAATAGGAAATTTTATGTCAAACTGTGATTGATATTTTACAACCAAAAGGAAAATTCAAGGAAGAAAAATTGTGACCCATGTCAACAAAATGGCGTCATTTATATAGCGTTCCAACTAATGAAATGTCACAGACATGTCAATTGCAGACTCACAGTCTACTAATTTTTTTTAAATTTAAAAATTTACATTGTATGTTACATCAATACAACTATGTACGATATTGTGGGGAGATTATTATTAATAACAGCACCATACGTACGATGCTGCTCCATTGTTGCATTGAAGTTTATTCCAAGTCTTTTTTAAATTAACTATATCTATCTATCGTTACTATAAAATTGTGTACACAACGTTTTTAAATAAAAGAAATATAAGTGCTCTTGTTTGTCTTATAGTGAGACGGCTTACAAAAGAATTCCCTAAGTTTTTTTTTATATGTTGTAGTTTTTAATAATATGGTGTAAATGTATAACTATATGGACATTATTGACTTTGTTAATCTTTGTTGCAAACTTTATATAGCTCACGTGAACATTATATGCTGCAGACTTTATATGTTATCTCCTATTATGAAAAAGGAGTTTAAAATTTATGTAACAACATTATATAATGGGTACACTATTCATTGCTAATGTGTTGTGTAGATAGTCTAACTATATGTGGTTTTTTTATAGCACAGATAATTTTTTTATCATCATCATCAGCCTGCATCTGTCCACTGCTGGACATAGGCCTCCCCCAATGCACTTCATAAGGGCGTTTTGGACCGTATCCCACCAGGCAGGTCCAATGCGGGTTGGTGGGCTTTTCGCCAGAGCCTCGTTGTTGGCCGGCAGGGTGCACCACGTGCAGGTGCGGTTAGCTGGGGTTCCGAATGTCTTACGTGGAGCCCCTTACACCCCCATTTTTATGATTCATTTTTTTATAGTTGACATTAACACATATATTTTTATTGGTAAAGAAATAGTATATAGTATTGTAGTATAGTGTATACTTAAAGATTATTGTTGATGATGCACTTAAAAAAGGAATAATGATTATTTCAATAATTTGTATATAAAATTATTCATATACTACTAGTACTCAAAGTTTACGTTATGAGGATTAAGTGAATTTATAGGCGGAGGTAAAAATTTAAATATTATTTACACATTGGTCGTTAAAATGACATGAAATTGCTTTTATACTCAATGTTGCATACATCTCGACATTGCATGTGCAATTCCAATAAAGCATACTAGCGACAATTTGCATTGCCAACAGCATTAGCTTTACTAGCGTCTTTCTGCGGCGTTCTTGTAATTTTTCAAAAAAAATAACATCAACATACGTAAAAAAAACAGACAGAACCAGCCAGAAAGTGAACATTTTAAATAATTACACGCGGCGCATAGACATTGACGTTGAATTACATCGACTCGTTTGCATCCAAGTGAGCGGATCCACCTCCGCGAGAGAGGCGCGGCTTTCGTCGGCCGGTGTCGGTGCGGGCCGATTTATGATAATTGAAGGCATGTTTCATTGGCCCACAGATGTTTATTTTAGATAAGGGACTCGGTTGGCACTATTTCATGCGTCCGAATTGGCCGGGACGCGCGACCTCCCGCGAGCCGCGGACCAGAACGCGCAGTTCGCTTCGTTTGCTCGTCACGATTTATGCATACGATTTGTAAAGCCCCGACGAGTGTGAAATCGCGAATGCGATAAGATAATGTTCGATTTAATTCTTAGTTAATGCTTTGATGTATTTTTTCTTTTCTTTTCGGAACGCATCGGCCCTTTTACGAAACATTCTTGACGCTTGCTTAACGGAACTCTTTTCGGTCGCCGTGTTGTGACACCGCGAAGGGTTTATGCCGATCGATGCCTTTTTTTTCTTTCAAAGCATGCAAATTGAGTTTGCGTTAATCCCGGCATGATGTGCCGGAGGCGAGGTTGAGCGGGAATCGTTATTCATCCGCTCAGCACACGGCTGTTTACATGTCGTTCATTGTCTGTGGCGGTAAAAACGCGCAATAAAGAGCGTCGTTGACAGCGGAGCTGGCAGCTTACTCTCTGCTGCGTACAATGTACTACATATTCTGTGCTTGCAAATAGATATAAATAAGAGATTATTACACTATAATGCAAGAATATAATAAGATAATATAACTAATGTGGAAGTATATTTATGTAACATATATAATCCAGTCGCAGTTCCATTTTAAAATTATACGAGTGACTCAATAATTCGGTTGAATTATAACGGACATTATGAAATAAAACAGAATTGAAATCACTTTGCGCGGTCATTTAAAATGCAAATAGGCAAATTTTTTAAAAAAAATGCTCAGTTTTCTGGGTCGTTATCAGAATTTAAAGAGACGCATGTAATCACATAAATCAACTGTATGTTGCCAAATGACTTCTTGTCCGTTCATGTTCCGTATGACAGAATGCATAATTATGATTGATGCGAAATGTAATGAAAAAATGTTAACGTATGTTATGTTATTCAGAATTATCAAAGGGTCAAAACGTTTTTCAATATTAAAACATGATTCATTATAGCTTCCATTTAAATGAACATAAAAATAAACGGCTACGTATTTATAGGTAATATTAATTGCGCGTAGTAACAAAATGTCTTCCTTTCTTCGAATGTCCAAGTAATAATAAAAATAAAAAACAACGATGCAAACGGAAGCATAAGATGAATTCCCAAACTGTTAATCTGATATCAGTCTCATGTTTCAATATTACCATAACAGTGAGAGCAATAAAACGCAAGTATGAACAGCGCCTAGCGAATGCAACGTTTCGTATGTAAATTCAAAACACATTGGTAAAGAGTATCTACGTGGCCCACTGAGATGCGATCGCTTCCATAATTATTTGCAATGTTTACTTAACACCCTTTCACACATGATGAGGTATCGACAATGCAAAATTGGGGTGCACCCAACCCTACGTTTGCACTGCAGGTATGCGAAGTGCTTATCGCTCGGTAACTTCCATATCTAGCCCAACGCAGGGAAGACAGATATTTTGGATATGCATATATTTTGATTGTAAATAAACAGTGTTACAACGGTATTTCGAATGCACTCTTAAAGTTTCGCACGCCGAAATCTTACTGGTTTTCGATCTTTATTTTCGAAAGTTATAATTTATGTATGCTACAATGAAGCAAAAAATATTACGATATCAAAGAACGTTTTAAATACACGGTATATAATAATTATAAAAATATATAATATAAACCAAAAAAAATATTGGTAATTAATTTTCTCTCCCTTTAGTTAACTCGATTTAAGTCACAAAATCGACTACATCAAATACAATAATTGGGAACTAACTATAATATATTAAGATAAAAACTATTACACGACGAAACTTATACTGCAAATGAATAGACTTAAATAAGCATGATCTAAACAAACTTTTAAAGCTGCTGCATCTCAAGTAATAATATTCGTAACAAAATGTACAGACGTCGTACAGTAAGCGTTTCATTTTATGCATAAATGCAAACAGCCGGGGAAATAAAATTTATCCACAGTTAATACGGCGGAGCTTTAAAATAAGCATCTCAAGTGCGCCGGGGAATACATTCGATTCGTAAGTGCTGGCACGATAGCGATCTAACCCGGCGACAGTTTATACATCTTTGACGAGCAGATAAAAATCTATCGAGCGATTGAACTAGACGAGGGAGGCGCTTGCAACGGATATGAGTAACGTAATTCCACTCTATTTGAATATATCATTCGGACTAATGTAGGTTTATCGCCACTTTTCTCACGGAACTGATACATTAATGAAAAGTTTTAAGTGTAAACGATTTCGCCATTTGCCCGCGTCAAACAAAATGATCAATTGACCGCTCTCAATGTATACTTTTCCATGCTACCTTTTAATTGACAGTATTATCTTATCTCACAGTTAATAATAATGGGAACGGCTGCCGTTTGGTATTTCGCATAGTAACGACAATAATTGGGTTCCTTTGGCTAGTTGCCATATGAATGGAAATTGAACGCATGACAAAAAACGCGCAGAAGAATGGTCAATCCCCCGATTTCATATTTCGCTACGTGATGACCGCCACTGTCCACTACACAACGTCGCCACTGTCTTCTTTATACATTATCCTCGAAGGGGCGGCTGTTTCCAAGGGAATTGTATGGTATTAACTGCTAAGCTATAACAATGCAGACGTATCTTCAAGAGGAAACCGGTTCTGCTACTAAATGGGTCACACGGTTCCAGCTCCCTCAGTTTTTGTTTAGCAACCGCGACATCGCTTTGCCGCGGTACCATGCTTGCTTTATTCACATATTATGGAGTTGAATGATTTTAATTAACTCGAAACACCGCCAGCAGCAAACGTTAATTAACTAAGTGGGTAAAATATAACAACCATCACTTATTTTCACCAACATCTTGCCGTGCGTGCCTTGAGGCGAAAATTAAAGAAACTAATAAAATTATTCATTACGACGACAGTTGCTTGGTAAGAAAAAAAACAGCCCGAGATTAGACTATGTTACGTTTAACGACTACTTATTTATTGCTCACCCATTAAGCAGTCGTTATCGTCTCAAATGGGCTCTGTGATATTTAAAATATCCATTTAATTTATATGCCCAATTAAAGCGTTGCATACTAAGTGTTTACAGAGAAACCGATTTCCCGTTAGCTGCGAGTGTGATCGGTGACAGGGTCAAGAGGGCGCGGCCCTCCCCGGAGCCATCCCGCCGCGCGTTTCTATGCTAATCTCGGAGCTCGCGTACAACACTCCCTGACAGCTATTAATGGTTATAGTCGTCGTTTTCACTTAATACCCATATTACTCGTGCTTGACCGAAGAAATACCAACTACTTTTAACAACGCGTCTATATAGAACGCCTACGGCCATCTTAGCAACTAGTTCGTTCAGTTGGGTCCGCTTAAACGTCTCGCATTCAATTCAAATCGCTCGATCGATTTAGACAACAAACATAGGCCCGAAAGTGACGATATTCCGGCACCGGGCTGCATAACGGATTTGCATACAAACGCGCGGACGCGGCATACAAGTGGGTGCGGGCGAGCGGCGGCGTTCGTTATAATTTCCAATGTATGAATGAGGAATAGCGGGCGCGTGGGACGCGTGCCGACAATGGGCCGCCGAGTCCTGCCGTCCTTGTCAATGTGAGCCACTTCCAGTCACATCCGTCTATTGTTGTTTGTATTCACTCCCGTGCGGTGACGAGGATGACAGGCCGAATGCAGCCCTGTCGCAATCCGCGCCCAGGCGCCGCCGCAGACGAGGCGTTGCCTATTGGAGTCGCTTTGACAGTTATCGACTCGCAGCTAGAATACTAGCTACCCACTCGGATGTAAACCTAGCAATTGTTTCCTTATTCACGTACAATTATTAAACATTGAATAGACAGCGTTTTCGGTTTGCACGACGATGTTATAAACAAATTCATAACGTTTATTAGCATGCAACGCCCCTGAGTCTAATAAACCGGTTCTGATGCTCATAATCAATTATAAAATGTGCTTATAATGAATAGAAAAGAAAACATTGATTGATATTAAAATATTGATTTTTTATGTATTTGAAAAAAAACAAAACTTTAATTAGTGTTATTTATATTATATTAATCAACTTTAGCAGACGCTGCATAAGATAGAAAATCTCGTATTGTTGTGTGTATTAAGCAAAGTTATAACAAAAATGTTTAGCTATTCTCGTTAAGGAATTACTTACTAGTATTCTTTTTTTAGCTTTAACATGATGATGATGATGATTCTTTTTTTAACTCTACACATGTTAACGCACTAAACGCACTTAACACATACGTAAATGCTGCTTTTAGATTTGTACACGCATTTAACTTAACATAAATGAATAAAAATTCACACCGTACGATATGATAAAAGGACAACTAGCCCGCGGGGTCAAGTTAACGTTTATTATTATGCACTGCGTATAATCAGAATGCGACACGGCGTTTGCTCATTTTTGTGTCACCATTCACTGGATGCTGTTAACAACGTATCTCAAAGAGCGAGCATAATTTGATCGGGGTCTCGTTTCTATGAGAATGCCGTTGAACGCTCCGACATTATTATCAATGAATAGTTTTATTTCCTTTACACTTATGAATACGGTAGATAATATACAATGCTCTATCTTAGTATTTAGTTTTTACAGCTACGTTTCAAGATAGAAATAAAAAGTAGTACATTTTGTAATTAACTAATAAAATGGTGCATGATAACTATAGAACTTAATATGGATTTCTAATTTAAAATACGTCAAAGGTATTCTATAGAAAAATACGTCGATTACTTTAATCTCTAACTATAAATCGCTATATTATTCAAATACGGATAAAACACACAAATCCAAGGTATCGGTTGAAGAAGCGTATGTCTAATCAATGGCAAAAAATATGCAAATATTAAATGATATATGCGCGTTATATTAGGGGAGCTTAGTTCATAGCAGTTGCGAACTCTTATTTCTTTAATCTCACCATAGGTATTCAAATGAGTGCTTATGATTTATTGAGTGGAACATTAACATTTTTATTATTTGTTATTCTTACACCTTTCGTTGGGGCCGGAAGACACGCGGCCTATGTCTCAGTGAATTCATCCGTGAGAGTCGCAAACAGAGTGCGCACATATCGAACGCGAACAAAAACTACTCGACGAGCACAAAAGGCAAACATATTATCATAGTTTACATATAAATTTTACGCGAATCCATTCTGTATTCAGTGTGCCTCGAAATTCGACGATTATAATGATAATTGCATCGATACACGAACGTTCGGTGTGATGTACGGCCGTGAGAAACATCGATTGATTTTTCGCAATCGATTTTGACTCTGCGGCCATTTTTATTTAGCGTAGAATATTAGTCGAAACATTTTTACGTTCCCATATTGTATATCACTATTTTTCGTCTGGTAATTTATTGACCGTTTATATCAATAAGTAAAATTACTTTTTTTAGTATTTTCACAAATTCTCTAACAAAACGGATAGAACAGGGACTGATGGTATCGAGAATTATGCAAACATTAAGTTTTGAAGTAATACATATCTACCTTACCTGTATCTTATAAAATTAATTCTAACCTAACTAGTATTTTGTGAAAACGAAAATAGATCGTTATGGTTTATCTAATTATTGAATAAAAACTGTTGTCCATAACATGGATCGATTATGATTGCATAAAACTTACGGCCAGACATCAATTTTCACGTCCTTGTGCAAATTCAGGTGCGTGTCTTGTCCCAGTGGTGGTAGCTTGTAGTATTCCGTGACCAAAGACTGCGGCTGTGCATCATCAGGCACGCCAAGCACTGAAGTGCCTCCGCTTAGAGGGTGCTCCGCCCCACTGGAGTAGTACGCCCTCCAGGACTCGCCGCTAACCTCCATCACTTCCTTGCGTCTCCTGTTAAAGAATTGCAAACTAAATAAAATGATAGGAGCTTGATCGGAAATTCAGAAGGCTTTTGAATCCAGTTACAGATTCCTAATTTAACTTGGCAATAACACCAGACAAATGTTGAGACAATTAGTAAGATATTCTTAGGTTCATTTTTATTACAATAAGAAACTTTTGCATTTCTATTTAATGGCATGCTTTCAGTACTGTCATAACGTTTTTCTTATCAAAATCCTTCATTTACTTCTCATAATTAATTAATGTAAATCAAATTTAGCAATTGCATTGAATAATGTGTGTTATTAATGAGCTTATTCGAAAGTTACGTAGTCAGACGCCTAAAATTCATCACTGCCTTGTGTAGCAAAGAAAATTTACTAAGGTATCAAGATAATTTTATGGTAATACATTATCAACTGTAACTCAATATGAATCGCTGTAATAATGAGTTTCTCAAAATCGAACGGTAAAAAACAAATTTCGGCGCAAGGCAACATTCCGATGCAATAAAAAGCTACGAGCAAACGAAGCGTCACTTCCCATTGATTCTATTGAATCAACAAAGTAAACACAGCGTAAGATACTGGCACCAAAAGCTTGTAGTTTTACGACTGGGTCGGCCAACGTACAACCAGTTATTAGGCGTGACCATTTTTAGTACGGATACTGACCTTTGATGGTATACATCAGCGGTCGTCCGCGTACTATGACGCTGTAATACGCTAATTGTTGCGTACACCACAGCATGAGTCAGCATAGCGGGTGTCTGGTTATTCAAGCTGAATTGCCAACTGAATGCGCTGCTTTTTATACAATCAAATGCCAAATGTTTGTTCGAGATTGGAATGTTGTCGTAGGTGGCCCGTTTCGGTCCTCCCGTATGACAGAGCGATGGTACACGTCACGTGGGGTCGCATGGCATCGCGCAACCTGAATGTAGAACAGGTCCGAACCACTTGCAGAACCGGAAGGATACAAGGCAAATCCCTGCTCCCTCGCCAACCAGTTTAGGTCGTGTGACGTCACACCCAGCGGTATCCGACGATGCAGACAAATAAATAAAAAATGTTGGAAGCACGCGTCGGACGAGTTTGACCGGATCGTAGTTCTACCTGATTCCTGTTCCTTGTTGATACCGAGCCAGAGTATCGCATATTGTTCGCGAAGGTTAATAAGCTTTGGGCGGGCCAAATAAAACGATTACTTAACAGTTCATCAGCCGAATTTGCAATTCAAAGAGGATGCTCTCGTATGACGACAGAACATTGCGGGGCTTTGACTTAGTATGCAGAAAGTTTTGTGTACTTAATGCACTTATACAACTAAGAAATTCTTGTAAGTTAAAATATACGAGTATGTGTACATGTACATTAACAAAATACATACAACTGGGACAAAAAATTTAATGTATTATTGGAGACAAATCTTTTTAAAATTATAATAATAAATGTTCAGTCTGGGCACACAAAATTGCATCATACATTCGACAAATTCGTAACTCTTACAAATCCGTAGCAAAACGTGTCCATCAGGCCAATTAACATAGGTTATTCAAGAAAGCCAAGCCGGGCGCCTAGCAAAAATAGAATATGCGAATTGGTTCAGAGAACTGGAAAAGCCAGCTTCTGGCATTTAACCAGCCGAAGCGTGAGTCATTTGACGAGTTAACTGGCAGCGCGCGGGGACCGCGGGTGCAACACGTGAATGAGATTCCGGTAGGTGCGCACGTAAAAATCGTGCAACGAATCTAACAGGTTTGCTGGGGTCCTTGCGAGGCCACCGGGACTGGTCTAACCTGCCCTGCGCGGCCGAACCTCCAATTTCCGACCGTTTCCTATCACGTCGCCTCCAAACCGTAAAGTAAACACAAACTCGTGTTCACGCTACGCAGCGACTTGATCTATTTGCTCCATACGACAATCTACATTTAGATCGCTCGCAATTTACGCAATCGCGCCGGCGAACAGTCGAACTGCCTCTTCATAAATAATTAAACGATTGCTCATTTCTTTATTGTCAATTGTTCGTGCCTTTAAATGTTTCTTAACTCGCGCACTCCTAGTCTATTTGTTTAGTGTCGCACGAATGGCGCTCGTTTAGAAAGTGTCGCGCAGCTGTCACGAATACGTGACATATGCCAGAGTGGAACGGATGGTTTTGAGCAAAGGGTTGAAGGAGTTTTGGCATACAAGACATTCGCCACGGCATTCAACCAACGTTTTTTGGGTCTTGATTGCGTACTTAATTTGTATCACGTTTACTATTCAGTAAAATAAGCGAGTTCTTTACACATAACGGGGTATCAACACGGTTCGGAAAACATAAAAATCCATCAACGTCACATGCGATCGCGTTGGCGGCAATTCGATTGATTCGGGAAGTTTCGTGTGTCTTGCTATGTTATCACGGGTCCGATCTCGCGAACGGGCGCTTATTTCGGCTGTACACGGGGATAGAGTCAAAAGATCATGCAGTCTCCGCATCATCGGTGACATCGTGAGACGAAGATATATCTGGATGTACGTAACGTGTCGTTTCGTAAGGCGGCAACGGTTGAGGTACGTCCGGTGTCGCGTCCAACTATCGATCATTCGGTTCGTTAATAAATAACACGTTGGCGTCCGCTTATCTCCGTTGCTCGGGCATGTGGAAAAATTCGGTGTAGGTGTCGCAACGAAGCGGCACGCACGTCGCGCGGGGTTGCGTGCGCCCGCCCGCCGAGCGTATCCCCCGCGGTCGTTGCCTCCCGATGCGGTTGCGTCATTATTAATCTTTTAATTAAAATCAACCGACGCCTATAACGCTGTCCCGCTCGCCTCTCTATCTATTGGGGAGTTTAGTCCGGAAATTAAAAATCTCCTCAGTGCGACGCTTAAAAGTTTTAAGTCTAAGAAAATGAGCACAATATTATACATACATGATATAGTGCTCATTTTAGCTACATTGTAATGTCTTCCCATATTTCTTAAGAAATGAGTATAATTAATAAGGAGTAACATAAAATATAAATTCAACTCTTTGATGTTATTAAGTATAAAACATTAAATCACCCAATACAATTACCACAAAAGTGTGATAGTGTGACCCGTATTTTTCAAAAGTTAAAGGGGGATTCGTCACGGTACACGGCGATGTGGCGTGACGAACTTATCGAAGAAGACGAAGTTTTATCCGAAACAGTTCCAGCAGTGTCTGAATTAAACTACTAATTTGTTTTAGAGAATTGTATTGACGTGCAATAAATTATTATCAACCCTATAATCCACTCGTTTAACTTTAAAAAAAGTAAAATGCTATGAAGATCGGATGTTACAGATTTTGTAAATGCTTATAAAGTTTACAGAATAGTATAGATACATATAACAATAGATAGCTGTTAAGTATTTAAAATTCAAATATACCACTTGTCAAATATGGTGCAGAGGAAATATATTTGCATAATTAAAG
>DWTZ01000028.1:0-12819 GCA_018246075.1 Lamproptera meges | reverse complement strand
TTGCATTTATTATTGTCTTCTGCATTTTACTATTTGAGAATATATTGAGCATTATTCATGATTTGAATACGATTTCTGAATACAATAACCCATATAAAGATTTGATGTTACATATTTTGATATACGACGCTTCCTTGTAAAACCATGTACTGAAAAGTCAAAATATACAAATTCTACTTAGTTCTGCTTTCTAGTTTCAGACAGTTCTGTTTTATATCACGATCTATTCGAACAGTTCTTTTTCGGTGCACATTGTTAATTTAACAAATACTTTTATCATTCCGACTCGGCGATGTATTGGATAGACAAAAGATCTCTGTTTAGTTCTCTGTTAGCATTATTTAAATAACGTACGTAACATAACACTGAACAGTGCACTGTGTTTGTTATTTTATAAAGTGCTTCAATCTACGTACATTTATTGTAATGTCTGTGAGTACATCACAAAGACCGCTCTGTTTATTTTTGAGGTGAGTGGCGTAGCGCATTCTGTGTACATCCACAAATTTTTATACGGCAACTATTCTTAAACTCGGGCGTACTTTGACCGCTTCCTCAGTGGGATTGTGTGGAAGTAAATATTTACTCTTGACCGCGTATTGTTGACAGCGATGGGTTAATACTTTTTTTTTAAATAGCTGCCACGTGGCGTAAACTGTGGCGATTGAGGAGTTTCCTATTTGTTTTTGGTACTTCGTCGGTTTTACCTGCATTCCTATATAGGAATGGTTTAAGTATGGTAACTTCGCTTAAGTTGTAGATAACAGTTATAATCAGCCCTAAAAGATTTTTCGTTTCTTTTATGTTTCTATAATTTTTCGGTAATAATTTCTTTTTTATCGTTTATTTTAATAAGTACCAATGGGCAAGACTCTTTTAAATTTTTTTTTGTCGTTGATGCAAAAAAGATATCGATTTCTGTTTCTATATTTCGATTTTTGAGAAATATATTTAAATAACGTAGTCGCTATCGAAATTTGTTTCGACATCTACTTACGTTCGATCCGTTCACTACTTTCTTTGTGGGAAACTAAAATTTGTTCTATCCGCTGAAATATTTCCATTTGACTAGATACGATTCGCAGAAATCAATTCAAATGATATATTGGCAACGTTTTATCTCGAGTTGAAGACAGATCCTATGGCTGTACGATCGTCTTTATAATAATATAAGTACGTTGTAGCAAATTTGATCTGAAGAAGATTTTTTTTTAATTTTAAAATTTTAACCAGTTATAATACTTTCTGTTCTTTACGAGAACATATACATGAACAACAAATACATGATAAAATTATAGTATTCACGTAATGTTCTTGTTCTTATGATCAATGAATTACCGTAAATATATATCTAGTTAAATATGACGAAGACTAAATAGGTCTAAAACTTTATTACTAAATATGTATTTCTAAAATTCATTATAAATTTGTTAAAAAAAACATATAGGTGGTATTATTTTACTATCAGTTACTGTAACAACGTATGTCCATGAAATAGTCGAACTACTCATGTATATTGTGAAATGACAAAATTAAACGTTTGAAAAACCTAAAAAAATAATTTTCCTTTCATATCAGCGCTATATGTGTTATTGCCATTGCTATTTCAAGACTTATTATATAAAGTAAAACAAGTGATATTAAGTTTTTGTACTCTTTATATTTGAAATTGAAATGTGTAAAACAATACAGCAACCGCCTCCTAGTGATATCGGCCTAGTGATATGCAAGTGGGTTTGAATCCTGTGAGAAAGCAACTTTGTGTTTTCGTTGTTTTCTTGTTGGTCAGGACAAAATGGGCCAATCATCCAATAGTCATAATAGTAAGTTGATCCATGCATTAAATTTTCATGTAAAAACTTGATTCCGGTTACAAAGAACATCTTCTGTAGACGTTAAAAGCCTTCATACCATAAAATTTACTGACATCTAATTCATCTATGGAAAGCATAATCTTTTGGGTTACGAGGGTCAGCAGTCGGACGCATGAAAACTGTTATTCAGATTCAGATATAACAAGAAAGAATTGTAAAACAAAGGAACAAACTAAACCATCTTTAGTAAATAAAGACGCTTCAATTTGCTTCTTAATTTTAAACTTCTTTCTTGTTATATATATTATTTTAAAATGGGTTCTAGGTGAAAGAAAGAAGTGTAAAACAAAAGGAACAAACTAAACCATCTTTAGTAAATAAAGACGCTTTAGTTTACTTCTTTGTTTTACTTTTATATATATTCTTATAAGATGGGGTCTTGGTGAAAGAAAGAAGTAAACTAAAGCGTCTTTAGTAAATAAAGCCAGTTTAGTTTGCATCCACCCTTACATCAGCAACCATCAATCCGCGATCACTCAGTCGCCGTGAGTTATTTTGATTGTTTATTAAAACAATATAATAACAGTGATGATTGATTCGAGCTCACTTTGTAAAGCTTCTAACGTTTTATTTTATATAACTCAACGCTCTCGGTGTAGATTCACGCTTTCATGGTCCAATTTTAAATCGAACGCACATAAGTATTATGTTTAAGCTAAGAATTCTTCTAACTGCATCTTTCCCTTTCTAAAGTATGGTTTCTAGATTTTTGTGTAAATATTTAATATGTATTATAGAAAGTCCGTGTCACTTGTTCCGCTTAAAAACTGATTCTATGGTCACTGATATTTAGATTAGTGTTCAGTTTTTACTCAATATATGTAAATAGAACTAGTATTATTAATATATATACAATAAATATACATTCTTTTTGCTTGTACTTTTTTTTATATTAGGAAGCGACGAAACGAGCAAGACTTTCATCCGATGCTAAGTGAAACGCCTTGCCTACAAGAAATGTAGCATATCACGCCACAATTTCGCTCACCATCCCGAGACATTAGATGTTAAGTCTCGTTTACCCAGTAAATACGCTGGCTACAGTACCCTTCAAACGGGAACACAATAGTGCTTTCACACTAATGCTTTGCGGCAGAAATAGGCACCGTCGTGGTACTGCCCCAGACGGCCCCCTGTAAATACGCGACCTAACACCTTACAGATTACATTACATTTTGAATAGACATATATATATTTTGAATATTATAAAATAAATAATATAATAACATGTACATGAACTCCTTAAATATATCGATTTGTGGATGTTACACAAATCGGATTAATAAAAAAATTATGTATGACACAGTATAATAATCGCGCTTCTGCCTGAAAATATTTTTTATGTGCACATTTTTTAATATTTAAATGATACTTTCATTAAAATATTAAAAAAGCTGCGCTTATTATCATTTATGTAAAAAAAGAAAACATACAATGACTATCACTGTATCGTACTCACTCATTTGGACACATATTCAACGCATAATTTTTTTTTAATAGTTTTCTGACTTGTCACAGTACAAATATAGTCACATTGCAACAAACGTTTAAGCCAACGTGACCCATAGCGGCTCAGACATCCATCTTAAGGGCGCTTGCTCGGCTGCATCCTCGTTACTGCAGCCTTTACCGCTAGGCTTGTTACCCGGGTTAGCAACTTGCCTTTTTATCCGGATAACCCGCTTGTTACACCCATCCGGGTGGTTAACTCGAGTCTCCTCCAATTATTTCAGACTCAAACCGGTCGGAAGCGGGATGTTCAGATTTTTCTTTTTTTTTTATCATTATTAACCTCCGCAAGTTAGTTTCTAAAAATTTTTCATTTTTAGACTATTTTGGTATCATTTTCCGAAACATTATGTTGCTAGTGTCCGCAAAATTGAAACGCTTTTGTATGTCCATCTATTTTTTATATGATGATATAACTAAAAACTTTATAATTTATTTACACATAACCATTAAATCTCTTCTTTTTTAAAGTATTTTTTGGAGTAAGTGTTAAGTAAATACTAATATAATATTATAAAAAAAATACAGCTTTTTTAATGTTATCCAATTTGACGATGACGATAAAAGTCACTATGGGTCGTGTTTCATCATTATAAAACGTCTTTGCATGAAATCGAATGACTGAACTAAACTTAATTCATCTTTGATTTAAATCTACTTACGAGTACAAATTCTAGAAGAACCCCTAAATCTTATAGAAAGAAGATATTATAATTGTACACTATTCATTTATTGGAGATATTATAAAACTTCAACATTAAACAAAGAGACAGTTGTATGTGTTTAGCTACAAAAGAGAACTATATTTTTGCTATGTTCTCGCGACCACTCCGTTTCCCGAGAGATTACGGCGGTGTCCATTAGCGACAAAGGACAGGTGTTGCGTCAGTGTGCTCTAAGCTTTATTAATCTTTTCTTTTCCCAACGCTACTTTGTGGTTTCGCACTTTTGTGGAATCAACGCCATTCATCCCACACTAAGCTTTGTTAATATCGTCAGTATTATTTTAATACGCGTTACGAAAACCCGCTTCGCAAGTAGGAGGTATTATGCGTTGCTGGCTTGTGTGTGTGTTTTTATAGGTCTGTTTTTGTCTTCGAATATTATTTCTCTATTCTATAGTTTTAAAAACTCAATATAGTTTTTATAGATCGGTAACACTCCGGGGATATCGAAATAATTTAATAATCGACTTACTGTCATCGAAAATCTGTAAATAAGCGCCTTTTTGTAAAGTGATAGCTTGCCTTGCCTACTTACAATAAATAAAAGACGATAAATGGTGGTTTGCAACACTTATTTAGAACAATTCATTGTCGGGTTGCTTACAAAGTAATGGACCTATTTAATTTAACAAATCGCAGTGTCTGGTCTCGGCGCGTGCTATCCTATTATACGGTGGCCGGTTTGTTTAAAAACGAGGTAAATTATAGGACTGAATGCAGAGCACAATAATGACGCCCCTCAACGAACTCTATCGCCCACAAAAGGTCATCTTGAGTGATCGAAAGATGAACGTGGACATCCCACGCCAGAGACAAGCACGCGGTGGATTTATTCTATCGGAGAACGACGATAATTGAATACTTATATACTTATTGTATTGGTTACGTAGCCTGTTTCATTAGTAAATATTATAAACTATATTCAGTATATACGAGTTTATGTCTTTTTATAGATGCGAAAAATATAAAACTGGCAGTACAATACATGAAGTTATTGCATGTTAACTTCATTTTTATTTGACTTCGTGTTAAATTTACAATATAAATAACCGATCAAATTTCTAACAATATTTACAAAAAAAGTGACTATCTAATATTTACAGTAATACCCTCACTAATCCAACGTTATTATTTCCGCCGGCTAGCGGAAAACAAAAATAAACATAAGAGCGGGTAAGGAATAAAAGAAAAGCTGAAGTGAGAGCATCCGGGTAGGAAAGGACCGAGAGGCAAGACAGGGGCCAAGGGGGGGTGGCTTGGGGGTTGGGAATGGAAGGGGTGCCATGTCCGGGTAGATCCCGCGAGATCCTCCCTGGTCTAGCCTCTGTGGGGTTTAGAAGGCTTTGTTTATCACGTTATTCATTTCCGTTGGTTTACGCTACAAATTTTGAATTACAGGCAACGTAGTGTTAAGTGTATATACAACCTAAATGTATGCTCTTTTCATATGTACGTAATGTATTAAAAGTGTACCAAGGAATAATACGTAATAATTTTTAAATATTAGGGAAATGTAGCGTTGTTGAGTTTCAGTATTTTTGAATATACTCGCATATAAACATTTGAAATACAACAGTAATTTTTTCCATGTTTGAAGATCCTCAATTAACTATTGATTGTTGCAGGAGCGATATATTATTATATCGTAAATATTATCCACTCTAGTTAATTAAAAAAACAAAAACAGGATAGAAAATCTTTATAAGCTCATTAACAAAGCTGCAGCAGATAAAAACTATAGCACACTAAAAACGTAACTGGCAAGTGCAATTCAACAGCGCTCGACAAACGAAAGATTTTGGGCGGCGTGCAGTAGCGGGGAGAGCGGGAAAATGGCCGAAAACCGTCAGGACTTTAGCCTCCCGACTCAATAAAAAACAATCCTGCCACTGGGTGCTCTCGAAAAGACAAAAATCACGAAGGGGAGGCCGGGCCACTCTTGTAAGGAGCACTCGTATTGTTTTTGAACGATCGCCCCCGCTGTAGCGGTTGCCAAATTAGTGTTGTGACTCCACCAGGCGGCGTTCCGGCACGTGCCTAGTGGTTTCGTTTTTTTTTCTGTTGTTTCCACTTTTCAAATTTCGAACTGCCTAATCTAGTGCTGTTATCGCTAATTGGTGTACACTAACCGTTTCGGTGCTGTCTTCACTTTTGGAATAATTTATGTTATCGCAAATAACAGGTAAATTGGGATAATCCGGGACTTTCAGTTGCATCGACGATTTTATTGATAGATTATTAATAAGAAAACACACAGCTTGGCGTTATTTATTAAAATACTATCATGGAACACAATCATAACTTTATACAATTGCGTTAGAAAATTATCGGAAATCAAAGCTTATTATTACCGCAAAATCTTATCAGCGCATTTGATCAACGCAAACAGATCAAAACTGCATACGAAATAAAAGCGATCTAGCGTCGAGTGAATCACAACAAATACTATCGATGTGGAGCGCATTGAAACTGCACAAAACGCACAATCACCAATATAGCGATACACGAATCGCAATCGGAAACTGCAAGTGTACGTGATTTGCGATTATGCCTGAATGAGCTGGATGTACAGATAAGCGAAACGTCGGACACCCGTGGGGCGTGGGGCATGCCGACATACCGACAGTTTAATCGAACATTGTCAAAACGTTCCCATCGCTGATGCGGATGCAGGATGAAAAGCTAAAGATTGTACATTGGGGTGTTTTACATAAACCTTTCCGTATATAAATAAGTTTCGTATAGAACTGTCTTCGAGGCCTATTTACTTCGGCTCTTGTTTTATTAACAGCGTGCGCTCCGTTAAGTCATTTATACGGTTTTTTTTTAAGTTATTAATGCGGCATTTAAAAAAATGTTCCTTCCTTGTTGTTTAGGGCAATAAAAGCGTTTCAAATGTGTCTTTAGAACTAAGGCGTCTGAATCCAGAATCAAATTAGATTCTGATGATTTTTCTTGTGACATAGTAAGTTGAATGAAAAAATCAAAGCCAGGTGTCAAAATTGATTTAATATTATAGATTGAACTAAAGCTATAAATAACTTTATATGTAATGTTAGATGTCAGTCACTGATCAATTAAGCAATATTAGGATGGATAGTTCGTAAATACAACTACATCATAATTACCAAGGGATGATATGATACGGGAAGTGTTAGGTTATGAGAAGAAAAAATTAATTAATTAAGGAATTTGATTTTAGCTAGACATCTTGTAACCGTACATAAACATTGTTGCATTATAATTAGGAATAAGGATTAAATAGAGACGTTTTATAGCCTTTTATATTCAAATCTTTTTTGAAATCAGTCCAGTAATTCCATAGTTGTGAAGAGTGCCTTCAAGCAAGCAAACAAACTTAACAGCTTTAAATTTTTTTCCTCAATAATTTCCGCAGGGTACGAATGGCATGTCAGTTTTCGTTTATGGTACCTAAATTTTAGAAAAAGTCCCTAATCTTTTTTGGCCTAATAAACATAAAGCCTACGTTACTCAGGTTGAATGTAGCTCTCCAATAGTGAAAGAATTTTTTAAGAGGCATAGTAGTTTTGAATTTACTAATTAAAAACATACACACAAAATACATAACTTTCTTTAAAATGTTAGTATTGATGATTAAAAAAGGACGCAGCACCATAACAACGTGTGATATGAACAAAAAGTAGAGATAAACGATATTGGTCAGCATAATAATAATTATTCGCGAGAAATTGAAATGCATTCGAAACGGTGACAGGGGAACGAGATCTCATTCAGTTATGGGTGGTCGATACCAATTTCGAGTACAAGATTCAATTAAAGCGACAATGTAATACATTTTGTATTATATTCCGAATGTCCAGCATTAAACTGGTATTGTTTCAAGCGAAAATGGTTAAAAATTTTGAATAACTGTTTCCGTAGATTGATTTAATAAACATTTTTGCGACACAATAAACAAATATCAAGCTTTTCCAGACTCTTTTCAAGTTTGGGTTAGATCCTCCACGATTTTTATCATCCTATCTGTTCTGAACAATACCATCTCATTGATTATCACTGTAGTAAGTATATGTGATATTTAGGACATAAAACTGCAATTATAAACTTTGCTATTGGTAAATCAAAACAGGCCAAGACAATAATCATGTATAAATCTTAATTTGGCCTCGAAAATTTTAGAAACAATCTATTAAAGATAGTTTCAACAATTAATTTATCCACTCAGTTTTACCTATTACACATTCTTAGGCGTCAGTGGTACACTCAAATATTTCTAGCGACAGATGAAATTAAAAATGATCAATACACCCTAAGTAGATCACATAAGAGATTATTTCATCTCGTTTATACGATGCTCATCCTAGTTGCATTAGTGTTTCATTTCGATTTATCATCCCATCACTCTGTAATACCCTTTGAGTAGCCCCGTCGCTGCCCCTAAACCGATTCGAGCCCTTTTTGTGTCGTATTATAGTAATTATCAACACTTTTAGATCTGCCACATTAGCCGCTTGGCGACCAACGACAATTCTGTAGTTGCAGAGTACGCAAATAAACTTGGTAGCGCCTTTGACGAGTTCATTTATGATTCATTGCTACAACGTTACATTACAAAGCTTTTAAACACGTGACATCTGTCATACAATGCTTTTAGTGAACATTAATATATAAGAGCACGGATTGATATTGAAACAGCTAAATAATTCTGTTTTTTTTTTCTTTAAGCACTTCGACTATTCTAAAAAAAGATAGTATGTTCACTCTATAAACACGGAGTGAGAGAATTAAATAAAACACTTGAAATACCTAAAATCTAAAGGATACAAGAGAAACAACTAGTCGTGACATATTTATCGTTTGAATCTAACATATAAGATATAGAAGAAATTAGTAAACACATCACTAACAAATTTCGCACATAGCGGAGCTTCGTAATATTCATATGAAACTAAGGAATGAGGACGTGTCGACTAGTGACAGTAAATATTATTATTTCACCCGAGATCTTGCATCTCTTACGTCAATGTGACGTCTGCTTCATTATACATCTTTCGGTGTATTTTCACCTAATCTCTGCAGTTTTAATGCGTAGACCTTAAGTCCGGTGGCAAAGGGTCAAAATTGTCTGTTGCGAAGCGCAAAATCGGGATTACACTATTTTGATATCGGGTCAGACTTTATAAATTATGTTATGGTATGTCCGGTTCTCATCTGTGATCACTTTGTCAGTTACCACGACATTATACACGTCAACTATATTGTTTTTGATTCAGGTATTTTGATTTTATCTTAATCTGAGAATTGTGTAGTCGTTTTGAAAATTCAGTGCTCAATTTATGGATGCAACATTGAATTGATCTGAATGAAATATGGATGCCCCTAGTATTCCAGTTTTAATTCATCCGGCATAATGACATTGTGACATATGGTTTATGTTTCCCCGTTTATTTATATACCATAGCCATCTTTATCGATTGAACATCGGCGTGTACGACACGCCACATGACGTTAAATCACGCCCCGGCGTTTCTATTGGCAATGGTATCTTTGACCTGTTATTTATCGCTCGTCTAAATTCCGACCTTTAGATTTCGTTCGAACGATTTATTTACGGTTACTCTCACCTGCGCCAAAGACACAATAAATTGCAACACTCCGCCCGGTGGACTCGGAGAATCCAATTTTTTATATCATCACGCACATTAATAACTTTATAAGAGGGCGAAACGGTGAAATTACGGAGAGGCAATAAAGTATAAATATTGAACGCTGGGACGTTTTCACGCGGTCGCTATTAAATAAAAGTCGTTTTTTACACATTAGATAAATCGCGCCCGTTATTCGGCACCATCTGTCCCATGCCGATTACGGCGATACATTATGCTCGGGTTTGTTGTTTTTAATAAAAAAAAGTTTAATCCGTTCGGTTATGACGGCAATTTGTCTGTCGGATGGAAAAACTTGCTCGATTATCGGTAGCCGGGCATATCTCTAAGGGGCGCATATTACGAATCACAGTTCCCTCTTTTCCACGCTTCCCGAGTCTTTCGTGCATATTTTGCATTGGTTTTTGTTTTAATAATTTTTTACGACCGGCTTCGATCGTCTGCTTCAGTGAATTTTCGGAATAATCGCAAATTCGCGTAAATTTCCATACACGAGTCACTCTTCTTTAATTTTCGCTGTTTTGTCACAATTCGGACATCACTCGTTCGGAAACCGGCATCGTCGTATCGATATCATCACTTAATAACTTCGTCCTGTACAACCATTAACAATTCAATGCGCTCTTAATGAAGAGCCGGTAAAACGTATATCGCCCTCATTCGTCACGCGGCACCCGCGGCAATTAATCGGTGTTACTTTCCCCCGATGCTCTCTTGATTTAGCGAGCGTTTCCACGCTTGATTTGTGGTCGTGTCTTAGCGGATTCTTTGTCACCGCGAGCATTTGATGGTTTATAAATCGGTGCATTGGCTTTGGCAATAAACGATCCGTTAGAGATCTGAGCCTTGTATAATTTAATATTGGAGACGAAACAAACTTATGCGATAATGTCGTTGTGTATAGTTCATTCGTTGATAATAGATTAATGATTGACAGAACACCGACATCCACCAATAAGATACCTCATCTAAGTTACTATGAATTATGACGATAAAATAAAATTATTTTAACTTTATTGGCACTAGTACGGAGTACCGCAAAGCGCTCCGCATTGTATTTTTTAAATGACATTATGATTTTGTCAACGGTATCACGCGCTCTTTTATGTAACCTTAATATTCTTTTAACAGGCAAAATGTTATCGGTAACCTCGTTCTGAATCATCAGTATATATTCTTCTTAATTGTTATAAAACATATTAACATTAATAAGTTATAATTAGAGTGTAAAAAAAGTAAATCGATACTTTTTAATGTTATAGTGACAAAATAAGATAAGAGCAAAGAATAATTAGTTTCTACACAAATAAATTTTTATATATAAATATTTTTATTCTTGAAGTATCGTAATGTAAATGAAGCTGCTTCGATTTTAAGCAAATAACTTGTAACATATATTTATCTTTAAAATAATTGCTCTGGAAGATGGCAATAAATGTCACTACGTTCACAATATTACCTTGTACGATATTGTGTTACCGTCTCGAAATTTTATTTAAATAGCTTATGAATTTTCAATACTACTTAGTACGACTAGAAGAGTGAATCTCTCCTTTGTTTTATTCAATATTTTTGCACCTACCAAATGTTCTCTGTACTACGAAAAGGTTGACTTGTATGTACCTTTTGGCATTAAGTCCGCCTATTTGCTTAATGGTGCACAAAGCTTTAATAAATAAAAAGTTATACAGTGCCCTCAGCATATTATAAAAATCTAAACATCTTTCACAGAACATGGGCAACGTGTCTGCAGAACTGGAATTGCAGAGATTGCAGCAAGAACACCTTCGTCGGCAGGAGTTGGTGCGACGGGGCCAGCATGGCCTCTACTCCGGGCACCACCTTGGGCTACTGCCACTCCTAGAACAGATGCGACCACAGCCTCAGGCGCAGGCAAACGTAAGTGCGGACACGTCTCACCTCATTTTCACATAATATTTTCTATATAATAAATGTTAGTGTTTAAGGTTTTCAACACGCTTCCATGCCACGTGATGACATGACATGAGTCCATTGTCACTGGACCAACTATGATGCTGAACGTCTTAATGCCAATTTTTTTAAATGTAATTAACTTGAATTAAATGAATCCGTATAAACTTTATTATCTAATATCACACTAACAATGAAATTGATTAAATACGCATTATAAGACTAATTTGAGTTGGCCATACTTTTATAACACATACTCTAATTTTTTTATCTTTTATCGTCGAAATATGATGGTATATTTCCACGGTAAAAGGTAAATGTAGCACTTGCACAAAAAAAATAATAATTGCGACATTTCACCAAAGTTTGAAATAAATCATTTCGGAAATCAACTCGGCTTTGCAGCGGCAGCGCTGAAAATCCGTGTCAAAACTTGTTTGTAAACAAACAAACAAAAAATGAATACATTAATTAGTTTCGTTCGACGCGAACCCGTTTTGGAAAGTCGACGAGTCGGTGCGCGTTCGATATAGTAACGCATTACTTGTCCCATAATTAGTACGTACTTTCCGAGTATCAATGAATGGACAGGGCTGGCACGCGACCAACGCTCGATAAATAAAGGACTAATAAAGATTCAACTACAATGTAATAAAGCCGAGGACGGTTAAATAATACAGTCATATCATAATCCATTCGGTTTTGTAATCTTTCGGTGGTTTTGCGTACAAAACAACTGTCAGCGTAGCCTAATGGTATGGGTATAAAACCAAAGGCCGAGGATTTGAACCCTGCGCGCTATAAAATCTTTATCATTTATAATGTATAGTATTCGCGTAAGCAACAGAAAGTATGATGTTTCCTAGTTGATTAGGGCAATGCGGGCCGATCACCCGATCGCCCGTGATTTAAGATGATCCATAGTTTTGATAGGAATGTATATAAATTTGTCGCGCACCTGATTTCACACTACTCGTGTCGGTTATCCGTCCTATTAGCCTATAGAGAGAAGGAAGAAGAAGAGGAACCTTATGATTTCTTGCGTACATCTGTAAGGTGGTAGGTCCCCTATTTACAGGGGGCCGTCTGGGGCAGTACCACCGCGGTGCCTATTTCTGCCGCAAAGCATTA
>DWTZ01000027.1:0-12836 GCA_018246075.1 Lamproptera meges | reverse complement strand
CATGAGTCAAATCGATCTGCTGGTGGTATGATTGTTACTAAATATAAATGTCGATATATTGTTGTCCTTGTAACACATTTAAAAGTAAATTTTACTTTAATGGATTGACCCACTAGTCTTATTATTTTTATATATTGATTAGATTACATTAGAAACATTTGTTTTTTTAGTTTTCCAAGTTATACTCGTTGGCAACCGCAGTAGCCTGGAATAGAGAGGAGCTTTTCAAATCAAAAGATCGTAAATCGTCTACAGAGACTGAACAACTTTTTATGGTTGTGTCCAAGTCAGTTAGGGAAATGCGGGCCGATCACTTAATTGGCAGTGAAGAGATGATCCACGCATGAAAAAGTCGTGCCTGATCTTTCTGGCAGTGTCGGTAATCCGACCTATCGGATCATGACGGTGAAGCAAGAGCGCATCTTTGTTTATGCGTACACTTGTACACTATGATATTTTAGATTATTTTAGCTCCTACTACAGGGCATTTCCTATTATACATACTGATTAATAAGTAATATATTTTTAAACATATTAGTTACATTATAACAATGTGACAGTTGGTTATTTTAAAAATAAATTGATTGACGTATTTTTTCAAATAAGAAAAATGTTCACTGTTCATATTATTCAGATATCAAAAGGACTAAGAGTTACCCGTATCTATTACACACGATCGCCGATGTTCGATATAACCCTTTTCAACCAAGCTAGGGAAATAACCTGCCACTTTTTAATTGGATAGGTAAAAAAGACCGACCAGTTTGAATTTTTCTTTTATTAAAAATATATTTTTAGGAAAAATATCCATATTACTTATAATAACATTAAGTATGTTGACAGTTTTTTTTTTACTTATTAACACTTTAATTTATACGTACAGACACTGAAAACGTTTAAGTTTTTCAATTGTGCCTTGATTCGAAATATTCTAAAGAAACAAATTTGTTGTAACCATTGCATGAAGTTATTACATTACTCTGACAAGCGGCTTAATACTTGCTCACTTCACAAACATTACGCTTTATAATTCCAGTTGCGATTCAATTATATGAACGAACTGTCAAACGACTTTATACAATATATGATGTAATTCCAATTTAAATTCACGATATATAGGTACGTAGAGCCTATTATAAGGAGAGTGTAAAACAAACACCCGAACTCAAGAAGTCATCAAAAGGGAAGGCATCAAGTGAATAAAATTACAATGAATATACAGCGAGTCTTGTCACATCCGACGTCTATTAAAGACAGCACTCAATAAAGCAAATACAGTCTCACACAATTATTTATAGCGAACAATTTCGTTTGGGAGCCATTGTTAATACAACAAACGTAAGGGAACAACTGTATTGATCGTAAAGACTCTCCGAATTTGTTGAAGGTTGCATAAAAGCATCCGGAACATTTTGTTTCGCGAGCTTTGATATCAAGGTTTTATGAACGTAAAATGCTTTAATGCTGTCTCCTGTTTTCGTATTGACTGTATTTCCTAATGATATCGTCCGATTTCATTAAATATTTTATGTTCGAAACAAGGACAAGGCTGTCTATTTCCTATTCAGATTTTTTATTTCTGTTTGTGGTATAAAAAACTTTCATAACGTTAAAATTTTGATGACTTTTTTTTTGTTACAAATTATTAAGTAATAATCTTGTTGTATTGGAAAGATAAAGACATACTGGACGGTTTTGTCTACACCCGCCGATCTTTATAAGAGTTCAGTTATAACAGGAATTATAATAGTGTATTAATATTTGAGCTGACTTTTCATAATTGTTATATAGAAATAATGTTACCATTCGGGCAGGTGATCAGTTATCAAGTGATCAGCAAGAATTTTTCCAATCCACTAAAAACTAACAATGCTTAGGCGGCCTATGGCTGGATGCTATAAATCTTTGTCCTTGATTATTTTATATATTTTAAACTAACACAATATTAAATATATTGTGGTAGTTTAAAAATATATTATATAACTATCAGAAAACTTTGTTCTAAACTAATATAAACGAGTAGTTGATTGTTATATTTTATGTACATTTTTGAAGGTCCCCTTTTCTTAAGGGACGATCTGGAGCAGTACTAAGGTGGTGCCTATTTCTGCCACATAGAAAGAGTGTGTAATACACTACTGTATTCCAGTTTAAAGGGCATCGTAGTCAGCGTAGTAACTGGATAAACGAGACGTAACCTCTTACGTTTCAGAGGTATTTTTATGGCAAGGGCATTACATTCAGTTTAGGGAAGGTTCAGTGTTTTACGAACTTTTATAATAATAAATGTTTATAATCTTGTATACATTTATTATATTTTTATAAATGATAAAATTTGTTGTGTTTTCTGGATAACAATTTGTACAGGGATTGTTTTAAATGTCAGAACATTATTATCTTAATTGGATTAACTTGATTTAGGAAACTTTATTTACTTAGTGCATCACTTGAACAATGTGGGCGAAACTTTACAAGAATCCTTGTTAATTGTTTTAAACGGTTTAAAAGATTACGCTCTGCTGCGACAGTTAAGTAGATTCGAAAAGTTTAACTTTATGTTCCACACGAACAGCTTAAATTGTCTTTGCTACTTTTGAATTTTTAAATGGGCCAAGAGTTTCGTGAAGGGGTTTGTTAGAATTTTATCTTAACGGCTTCAAGACACAATTGATTATCCTCCATTAATTCGAACATTTATTTTTTGTTCTTAAATTAAATTGATGATTCAATTTTAAAAGCGTTACTATCAAATGCTAGGTCATCATAAACAAAACTTAATAAATAATAAAATAAAAAACTTTACTCAGTTTAGTGTCGAAAAGTGTAGTTTGCTATTTATTTATAGTTTATAATATATAGTTATTTCTTTTATTCTACGCGAATACTGTACGTGGTAACGGGACAGTATCCCGTGACTAGGCTGTAAAGTAATCCGAAACGTCGGAAATTAAATATAATTAATCGTGTAAAATAAACGCGCTAAAATCCGTTTGAGTTGTTTTATTCAATAGCTTTGGAATGTTATTGTAATAAACATATTTACGGGCACGGTTTTTGGTTTATAGCATAAGTGTGATTTAGATGCTTTTAGAGTTATTCAATATGTATTTATATCTAATTCTTTGAACCTCAGCAGTGCATAACAACTAAACTTTCAGATCTGAGTCATCGCCTACTGCTATAAGCATCTGGGCATCCATTTCCGCCTCAGCAGCATTAGCGTGTATTTATGGGTCGATTGCAAATCTGACTAAAATGGAGCGACTCATGTTCCGGCCACTTGCGTTATCCGTTCAATCTGAGCTGCCGATGTCATAATGAGATTGTTTTGATTTCGATGATTTCAAGTCACTTTTAATCGCTGGCCTTATTTTGAACACGTTCACTTTTTAATGTTTTTAGAACAAAACATACTACTATGAAGCTATAGATCAATTCGTTTGTCCGTTTAAGTGCGTTTTACCATATCAGTAAAATTTGGAAATTTCCCCATTAAGGAATTTTGATAGCAATCTACTTGTATCAATCAAAATCCGTAATTGTTATACATATGCCACCTCGTGATCTGATCGCAATTGTTTTGTTTTCCTCTAATGCCAAATAACGTTCTCATTACATTAAGTAAAACAAGATCTGTGCCGCTTTCTCAAGAAACTCTTTTATCGATAAAAATCCATTAAATCAGCATCAGTTGGACGTCTCATTAAAATTGTTATTCAAAGAGAAATTCATCGAAAAATTGTCCCCGGCTTTAGTGTTCGCTAACTCGCTTATACACTTAACACTAGCGAGTACTCATTGTCCCGGGGCCAACTTAAGTAACCGATTTACTGACGCGCTCAGATGCATCTTCTACACCCTGTGAGCCTTACAAAGATTTCTTCGGATCCATTAGGGGATCCAGCTTTGTGCTGGGTCCTTTGTTCGCCGCCAATTAGTCGCGCTAACCCCTCACATCTCGTTGCTCCTCAATATTATTTAATGGACTTACTTCGCTTAGCATGTTACTTTATCTTCCTTAAGGCTCTACTAGGCTAACTTAGTTATTGTGATATAAAAGTCTGTAAGTATAATATTTTCTTTACCAGTTGCAAGTATTTATTTCAACTCTTAAAAAATAAGAGATATTGGTTATGTTACTTATGCAAATATATATTTTTTTCATTTTTCAATAAAAGTATTATTATATTAAATTCAATATTTTCGAGAATAATGTCGCATCAATTTTAATTTTTTTTTTATTTGATTGAGATGAGCTAGACGTCACCTGATAGTAAGTAACGCCTTACCCATTAGCAATGTAGCATATGACGCCACAACTCTGCTCGCCAACCTAAGACATGAGGATGTTACGTTTTGATTACCCAGTTTACTCTGGCTTATAAGCTACCGTGGTCGTACTGCCTCAGACAGTCCTCTGTAAAAAGGGGTCTCCCTTTACAGATGACTAAACTGTACCACAAATATCACTGGACATTGTACATACATACATACATTGTATGTAAGACATGAATAATTTTGTCTATTTTTTTGACTGGTAATTTAAGAATCATTAATCTAAACTGCAGCACAGAGCGACTATTGCCCTACTTTTTTCTACTTCTTAATGTCTCACTGTTACTAAACAAAACAATTTCACTATCATTGTCTCCGCGGTACACCATTCCTCACTGAACTGAAGATCTATTTGTTCACGTTGACGTCTAGAAAATAAATCAGTCCCCGGCGGAGGCATAAAAGGCATGCTCGATGTTACATTAGACTCGGAGGCAATTAATTTGGTAGCAGTAAGGGCGGCCAAGTCAAGTACTATGCACACCGAGTGGCCTTGGAACAATTCGGAGAAAAAAACCAAACTAAAAAGAAAAACACGAACATAGTTAAATATTTATTTATAACTTAAATTTTTAAAACTAAACTAAGGTTTACCCTTATTGCTTAGTTAGTTGCTTAATGACTTAAGTTGTAATAAATTTGATATTATACTTTTATTTAATTGAATGTAGAGTTACGGTTGAAACGTGATATGATGATTCGGTATTCGTTTCGATTTAGTATTTACACAGCGTTTGGTTTGAATCGTACTCAATTAACATGTTTATTTTGGGACGATGCTCTTGATACACGTCAACGACACACCGCTGAATGGTGAGCAGAAATAGCTGACAAATTTCTGGCAGCTTTCGGTGTATTACTGTTAAAGTAGACATTTGATTTCTATTAAGTTATGACAGTCTTTACTATTATTATTTGAATGAAGATTAAAAGTACTATTATTTTATTAATATTATTTGTCATTTACAATTACGTCAGGCGGTTTGTCAAACCATGTTTTGTGACATACAGTATACAGGTAAAGTATTTGAAAACTTTTTACAACAGACGCTTCGTCTGGTATCAAAAGCATAACGCGGTAAAATATAATCATTCTTTTATTTTTCTAGGCATTTTCTCGAGCTATAATTTTTCTGATTTTAATCTGTGATGAATAGTTGTTAGCAAATTTGAAGGCACTGATATCCTTTAACGTGACTATTCGGTGATCGGGTCATATTGTCGCAACCAACTCGAAAGCAACGGTAGCACAAAGTTGTTTCCCCGTAGAATTCAAACCCACGACCTTCGGTTTGTAAAGCACGGGCCACTAAAACCAGGCCACGGAAACGGCTAACAAACAAACGTAATCAATTAACCATTAATAATAATGTTTTATTATTCCCTTAATTTAGCAAAATAAAATCTAAACTTCGTATATAATATAAACACATGTCTAATTTTTTAAAATACAATAACGAAAACTAAATTTTACTACTAAAATTTGTCTTATCTTCTCCTTACTAAACCAGTCGTATAGAAATTAAACTGTTTCAATCAGTTCTGATCATACCATGGCCCTTTATAGATTCTAAGGCAATTATAAAGAAATGTTAATGCTCGATATATTTATTTGGGATATCGACATCTCACTAAAGAGGGTCAAGATCTTCTCACTAGCGTGACGAGGGTGCGTGAAACGCTCTATGCATATAAAGGTGAGGCCCGAACCAATCGCCTAAGAGGTCCCGCTAAGGATACCTCTATAAATACAATCATATTTTCGTATAACTTATGGGATTGACGTGGAAATGTGACCCGCTGTCTGATTTAGCCGTGCGCCTAAGAAAATATATGCCTTCCTATGTTTTTTCTCGACTGTTTCGATACGTAGTGTTTAACGATGTTTATTGAGTATATTAATCATTAATATAATCCTTAATGTCATTAATATAAACCTTCACTTTTAGCAAAAAGTGGCGGTCACCTAGCTCGTAGAGCTGCTCCGAGCTCGATGTTAGACAAAACTTACCAAAGACACTTGTGTCTGGAAGCATTACCTCATGTCACTGAAAAAATGTATGCGCAAACACAAGTTTCTTTCTTTTACTGTCATAGCTCGATGGAACCGATACGACTGATAAAAGATAAGGCCCAATTTTGCCATGTCCATCTAACGCATGAAGCATCTTGCAGAATTGCTCTGAAATATTATTTTCTTTTATAAAATACGCATTAGCTTTGTGAATTCAATATTTTCAGATGGTGGTTTTTAGCTTTGAAATGCTTTCATTCATTTTTTTCACTTTTGGAGATATACTGCTTACGTTGTTATAATTCTGTCAAATAAATAAAACCTTTTGGATTCTTCACATAAATTGAGGCCAACATTTATTAATCAATTGATAATGTAAAATATTGCATAAGTAACGTAAGGCACACCCATTATAGAACGACATAATTGTATTAAAAATAGTAAAAGATGTAATAAAAACGATGCTGATACATTTTTTTTAAATTGCGAATTCATCAGCTGAAATATTCGATTAATCGAGGGCATTGTCGTCCACAGTCATCGGAATAGTTCACGTTAAATGTAAAACTCGTAGCGACAAATTGATTTAAAATATAAAAACGAGGGCCAACAAAATTTCGGAATCGCCAAATGAAATCAATTTCGGACGCCGCTCCTGTGTACAGGTTAATACACCTGTAAACGTTTAATGGATTAGCGTTACGTGTGTGAACTGGACTTAATTGGGTAATCATTCTGTTATTTTTCGATTTATATGCAGAACCGCGTACTAATACTACATTAATGATAACAGATAGTACAGTATTTGATAGAGCAATTTTAAATGATGTCTGAGATAATAACGTTTTAGACTTTTTACGAATATTTCCATCATCCATGATGTCATGATACAAATTAAGCACAATTCAAGTAATTCTCAAGCACGGACAGCAGTGACAGACTATTTAAAACATAAGTATATTAAGTCCCTTGGGTTCTTTTATGAAGATAATTAACACCGCGCTGCCTATTTCTGCCGCAAAGTAATAGCGTGAAAACACTACTGTGTTCCGGTTTATTGGACATCGTAGCCAATGTTATTACTGGGTAAAGGAAACCTATCATTTTCAATATCATGGGGACGAGTGTACTGGTAGCGTCAAGGCGTATCACCTACCGTTAGATGAACGTCTTTTTTGTCTCGCTCCTATACAAAATAAATAACAAATATTATTTGTCTAATAATTATTTTATACTTATGATTTGTTCTGACCTATAGATTCTTGTATATGATAATTCAGAAAAAGTAAAAAAGAAAAACTACTTAACGTGACGCGCAAAAAGTTGCTTTTGACACCTAGTAACACAGTACAGTTAGAATGACCGAATTAAGGTCGCACTATCATAATATTATACAAATTCGTTTTACGTATACGTTCGTAAGACGGTAACCGTCTAATTCACTTAAGAAACGTACGAGGCAACGTTCTGAAAACTAACACTCGCCTAAGCCTGTCCGCCGAAGCCTTTGTGATGCAAATACTGGATGTTGTGCTAATAGCACCTAACAAGCGCCGTCAGTTACCGTAATACGTACGGAACCCGCTGAAGGAATAATTTACCTCATAGAAACTTTGTCTAATGTTGAGTGAGAATTCTTTGAACTTTTGGAAGTAATGTTTTATCTGAAATGTCTACGCGTTTCTGCGTTAAAGGGTTATACATTTTCAAATTTCCGGTTTTTTTTGTATTTCAGTTTGAGTATAAAAGTGTAAAGATTACGTCTCGAAACTAGTCCATACTATATATTTTTGTCAATTGGATATATTTATTTGTACCATAGAAGTCGTTTAAGTTGTAAAGGACGCTGCGTTGAGTTTAAGTTAGCTTTAGTTATGTACCCATATCCTCATGAATGATATATTTTCGAATCAGCCGAGTGTTTGGTTGAGAACCTTGTTTTCTCTATTCGAGAAGCATTTTTGCATTTATGTATAGATAGTAATTGTTTTTTATTTACTTATTTACTGTTCTTATTTGTTTCCGTTGCTAAACGAGGTGCCGCACTATTTAAGAATACAATATATTAATGTCCGTTGCAGGCGGTAGATCCCCTTTTACAGGGGGCCGAGAGGGGTAGTACTAACGCGGTGCCTACTTCTGCCGTACATCGGTTGGACCAGAAACACAGTAGTGTGTGAAAATACTACTAGTTTAAACGGACCGTAGCTTAGACGTCTCTTCTTATGTCTCAGGGTGGCGAGCAGGCTTGTGGCCTTGTACGCTGCATTTCTTATAGGCGAAGCGTTTTACTCACCATCAGGTCAAACATCTTGCTCCTATAACAAATAATAAAAAAGAAAAAATACTGAAAAGTTAGTTTTCATTAAATATCACTTGAAAGATACATAATACATCTCAATCCTATAACATTTGATTAAAAATTCATGTATTTCCGATGTGAAATAACCACAGAGTGAAATCGTAAAGAGTCGCACATTTATAATTCTGTATTTATCTACTTAATATTAACACGTCTGTGGGGGGATTCGAATACAGAACGATAAATTAATTTCGGCACACCGAGTCGAGCGGAATCGTTTTGAAATAACCATTGTCACGTTTAGACCACACGCCCATATATTCGGTCCGGACCGAAAATTTCGCTCCGACGTTGGTTAAAATATTAAAAGCGTCTGAAACCGCGGGCATGTCACACTAGTGCGGCCACACGTCACCGCAAAAGGAACGAAACGCGCCCTACGATAGCCGTGCTCCATGAATTATGAGCTGCGGCACCGACTACGATCTATTCGTCGTATATTTATGACAAGAGCACTAAAAGCGTTTCGTTTAAATGTATAACTTGAATTTTTGTAACATATTGAAATTCTTTGTTAATACTTGTCTTGGTTAGTGATCGGCAAACACTGTTGAAGAACATGACAAACATTGTCCAAACGCTATGTACGTCAGGGTACAAGATATGTTCAATCACAGAAACCTTTCAAGACAACATCCGACTAATGGAAACGAAATAGAGACAGAATAATAACCTAGAAATGATTCCACATAAAGTAATTGTTAAACGTTCCGCGATCTAAGAAAATAGCGTTACATTTATTCAATATACGCAGGTGGTGCTATGGAACGTTATATTCCCGAGCAGGACCAATATTTACCCGACACTATTTTTCTAGCGTTCCCTGGAGCGCTCCCGTCTGGAGTACAGGAGTTAATAAATTACAGGATGAGTTTGTAACAGTACCGCATGAGCACAGGTGGCTCGAGCGATCGGTCCGACAAAGCCATACCATTGTATATACATATACATTGGCGGAATCCACCCCGACTGCCGAAGGGTTGACCTAATAAAATGCCAGTCGTCCCTTTGAAGATGACTTCTGATATCCATCAAGTATTCGTTTGATTGCGAACTACACCAGTGCGTGCCTTTGTCAACTACGCCTAGTGCAATAAGGTTGGGTTTTTATTCTTTAAAGTCGTAATTACAATTGGAATTAGGACAAATGTTTCTGGACGAATTACACAACATTATATAGTCCTAAACTAAGCAAAGTTTGTATTATGGAAACTAGTTGACTGATACTTTTGTAAAAAATAATGTACATACACATAAACACCAGGGAAAGAAAAAAATACTATGTTCGTATTATAATAATTTTTCTGGGACTCGACCCTACACCAATTGGGGCAGTAATCAGTGTCATTAACGACTACGCAAAACGGGTCGTCAAGAATCATATTGTAAGGAAACTGTACATTATGTTATTACTTGCAAATTATATCTATGTAATTTACTTAAATATACATCACAAAAGATAATATAAATATTGATAGTAAAAACGTAAAAATATATATTTATGTTAACATCACGTAATTAGAAAAATATGTCAAGGTCTATATTAATTCTTAACGTATTCTTGTTTCAGAGGGTCGATGCAGGCAACCTACAAACGAATTTGCAACACGCCCAAATGTCAGAGGTAAATGCTTCAGAAATAATAAATATTTTTCATTTCACGTCCCACTTCTTTGTCTTTATATAATAAATGCTAAATATGTTATTTCGTTTTATTACAATTTTATGTAACTCAATTTTGTATAATTATATCATTGGCGCGGTTGGAAACTATTTACAATTTACTTCAAGAGACTTAAGTTTATTACTGTCCAATTTGACTTGAGAAAATTTACTCCTTGCAGTCACTGGCATCCTCGTAATAAACGTACATGCCGTGCGCTCATCCAACATTAATCCTGTATGGAGCTGCAGCTATCTCACAACCCGGTCGCGGAATTATCCCCCGTTTTACGATCCGGATCGCAGTCCGCCTAGGGGCGCGTATAAAACTAAAATGTCCAATATCGTGCCATCTGGCCGTCGAGGACCTAAGCGCACAAACTACGGGGCCCCACATCAACTGAGAGAGGGCTGGCATCAATAAAGATCAGGGATCGAGTTCCGTTATTCGATCAGCCGTCTTTAAAATACTGAGTTGGTCACGGACACATGAATTCCAAATACGAATTACGATTTTTTTTTATATTAGCTGGTCTTTGGCTGGTTAGTGTCACGTCTACGTCATATTATAGATAAGGTCAATATATCCGCTATGGTACTGTAGTTCAGTATTTTATTATAAGAGGGTGAAAAGTTGGTTGTTTGGAATTAAGCTTCAACCTTAAGAACTACTGGTTTGTTTGCAGCGCATGTAACAAAAGACGTGTTAGAACACATTTTAACACTTTGGGTAATGTTTCTTATTTTTAAGTAAGGATCCCTAAAGTGTGGCAATAAATATAGCATTAATTTCTGAAAGAGAATGTAGATTTCAAATAGCAAAAGAATTTTTAAAATTGGCATAATACTTTTTGAATTTATTAGTTACAAATATACAACTTAAAATAGCGAATATTTTCTGTTTATAACATCGGTATAGTTTACTTGATTCGAATTGAGAACGGCTGCCCAGCGGAGATTCGATATCGCATTCATGCTTATTACCATAGGCACTGACCTCCGTTCCGGGGGACGATTCTTTTAATTTCGCCGTCAGCGGTCACGCCTCAGCCTCAGCTCCCAAACAATAAAGTGTAAAACAAAGGGAATAAAGACGGCCCGCATAATATTTACGCGCCGCTCGTCCCGGAAATCGCGGGGATTTTGGGGCGCCTTTTTTCGGACTTCCCCGTCGCTCGGACCGCGCTGAAGTTCGCGGTTTCCCGTAGTCTCCCGAATTCATTATGGTAATTTCTCGAGCGGATTATAAGAGGAAAGGTGAAACGCCGAGCGGAATTTATGTTTATTTGTATTATTTTTTTTTCTCTGTACTTCTGTAATAGATCCTAACGTCTAACGGCTGATGTTAATGTTACTACGCATTCAATATGTCTCGTAATACAATTTTTAAATTGTTTAAATTTACTAAAATAAAAAAAACAACGGATAAATTTGTACCAACCGTTTCTGTAGCTTATCATAAATCTAGTATTTTCTCGTACTATATAGTCCGGCTGAAAGAAATAAACACATACACGTATCTTTTCGTAGAAGTTTGGTCGAGAGCCAACCACGGTCTTCCGGAAAATCATTTTCACAGCATTCAGCTTTGGCACGCGTGCCGATTTTTAACTAGCAGGGGCGATTTTTCCCGTTACACCTTTACAGTACAACAGTACATCAAACATCTGCGGAATTGGCGACCGACAATGGTCTATGCAAACAGCTGAGAAGTTCCTAACGCATGCTTGTTTCGACGCTCAAACAAGCCTCCCCTTCTCGTCCCTTCCCGTCTACCCTTTTCTACGGAGCCATCTGAGCGGTGCCTTTTAAGAAAATAAACGAGAGGCGCTACACGGAAGGAGCGTTGGGGGAGTTGCAATTTACGCCGCGGCGGGGACGCGTTAATATTTAAATGCCCTAGAACGTTCCCGTTATCGCTTACGCTGAATTGGAAAATGATGATTTCGCATTAAACTATTTCGCGTCGGGTTTTATTTGCTTTACTCGTTCACGTTGCGAATTGCCGAACGTAATCCCGCACCAATTGCCGTTCAGTTTGTGGCCAATAATTGTCTTAGCTTTGAAATGTTTGGTTACAAGTTTTTAAAGTCCTTCCTCAAACTTACTTTGTACACAACTTTTGCAACAATTAGTTTACGCTAAATGTACTCAATACAACTTTACATTAGCGTAGCTCTGAGTAACTTATAACAGGGCTTCGACATATACAGTTATACTATCACCACGCTGATTAAACTGCAACCCGAAGATTATAAAACTGTTTAATAGTTTTTTTTTTTTTTTCATGTTAGGAAGTGACGAAAAGAGCAAGACTTTTATCCGATGGTAAGAGAAACGCCTTGCCCACAAGAAATGTAGCATATCACGCCACAAATCCGCTCGTCACCCCGAGACATTAGATGTTACGTCTCGTTTACCCAGTAAATACGCTGGCTACAGTACCCTTCAAACCGGAACACA
>DWTZ01000026.1:0-12855 GCA_018246075.1 Lamproptera meges | reverse complement strand
ATATATATATAGTAATATGTAATCTTTCTCCCACCACATTTTTATTATCAACAAAAGATTAAAAAACATCCAAATTACCTGCCATCTCAAATACTTATAATCTGTATGCCCCACATATAAACTCTTTGTTGTGAAAGCATAAGGTTGCACTTCGACATCGGCACGGGTTATCTGTAAACAAAGTATTACAACAAATTAAAAGTGCTTCAGTTTAAACATGGAATAAAAAAAACCAATTATGAGACAAGATACAGTAACTGACAATGATTTTATACCTTATTGATAAAGCTAGATTTGCCCACATTGGGAAAACCGCAAATTATTATTGTGCGAGTGTATGGATCTATTGATGGCAACCTTGCAAGATGTTGTCGAACCTGAGGAAAAAAAAATATATTATGTAAAAACAAATATTTGTTTCTTACTAACTGCCATTTGTTTTATTTATAAACACTATCACAGTAGATATTTTTCCAATTTCTAAAATGCTAACAAGCAATGCCAAACCTGCTCTAAATAAGTGAGGTTAGCAGCCTGTCGTTTCATGATTGTGGCCATCCTACCCAAGGCTGCACGTTTCAGCTGTTTGCAACGGTAGAGTGAGTCACCATATTTAAGAAGTCTCACATAGTCTTTTGCAACACTGTAATTGTAAGTCAAAATGAATTAATATCTGTAATCTCACTACCTGTTATCCATATACTAATGTGATGTGTATGTACATGTGTGTATGATGCCATATACTAATGTGAAAAGAATTGTGTGCTTTAAAAGTTTAGCAAGGTTGCACAGTTTAAGGGTAACATATTTTGATATCTTTTCATATATGTCTTGTCTTATATAAAGCACACTTTTGAAGAGTCATCAATATTATTTGTTAAACACATTGAAAAGAATTTTACAATTAGTGTAATTAAGCCAAATAATAATAATAAGCAAAATATGATCATAATAAAAACCTTTAAGCAACAGTCAGGTGAACCCCGATTATGTATTATACTTGAAGTTCAATCATCGTCAATAACAATATCTGATAATAATTTTGATGGTATACATTTCAGACCATTCTTTAATGCACAATACAAAATTATAGAGATAAGTCTTATAAGAATAGTTAAAAACAATAAGACACTATTGACTCTGTGGGGTTGTGGTATTAATAAAATGTGATAAGGTTTTGGTTAGAAACAGTTTCATACTTATCAATGAGGTGGCGGGCTGTATTAAGCTGACCAAGGCCAAGTTTGTAATGATCCTTATCATAGAGCACATTCATAAGATCTGCATAAAATGGATGAACATCATCTAACTTTGGGAACTCCTGTAAATTTTATATATATGTATTAAAGATAATTTAAACATACCTATAAGCAATATTGTGCAATAAGATAAAGCTCCTGAAATGACTCCACAACAATTGTAGTGTATTGTCATAATATTTAAAAAATAACTCAATATTAATTCAAACCACATACCTGAATAATTCTCGACAATCGGTCGTGAAAATTTTGCTGAGTAAATTTGACTTTCCTAATATAGAAAGCACGGATTCGGGTAATTTTGTAATGCTTATGCACGACTGTTGGAGTTTTCCTTTGGGTCTTTGATAGAATGATATCGATGAAGTCCTGAAAATAAATACACAAAATTAAGGTTATATTTAGAACTAATTTAAAATAAAAACAATTAATTAAGTTTAAATAACATACCTTAGCCGTGGGGACTACGGCAATCTTTTTAAAGTTATATAGACTCATTTTAAGTAAAGCTGTTGTTCTTTTCTATGTAAATAACGACACGCAGAATCCACACGTAAACACGTGCAGACCTGCGGTTTTAAAAGAACCATTTTTGACACTCTGTCAAACGTGACGTCTTGATGATAACATATTTGTCGGACTGATGTGACATCTGGTGAACACGATTTAATTTATTTATAAAAGAGTTTCCAAAAACGCGTTTGAGTATACACTTTTAATTTATGCGTAATAATATTTTAATTATGCTTATATAAAATATAAAACACTATTGTTATTCATTAAATTTATTTATTCTGTAAATTTATTTTACTTTTGCCAACACTTAACGTAAAAACGTCAATGGTATTTGCCATTTTCATTAATTACAAAAGTTATTCAAGAATCCAGAAAGTATATTCGAGGTGGTTATTATTATTTTCATAATATGAACATTTGTATGTTTTAAATACGAGAAATATAATAATTCCGTTGTTCCAAATCTGCTTCACATCGTGTAAGTATAATTTTTTAATTATGCTTTTGTTTCTTTTGTAACGGCCGGTGTCATGTGAAACTCTATAATCGAATTAAATCATAAATATACCTAGTAAAAACCAAATTTTACGGTTTTGGTTCTGTTTTTAATAATAGTGTTATGTGTTTGTTAATATTTTGCAATCAAATTTCGAAAATTTTATTTCTATTGCATTGATGGACTAAATATCTCATCAAAAAGTGTATTGAAAGTAATTATGAGTTCCTTCTTTGGAATCAACAATTTATTTAGCGTAAGAATCCATTATAAACAGTAAATATTGCTTACTGATATTGTAGAATACAGTGTTCTAATAAACTTATACAAAGAGTGATGTGTTGTATTCCAGGAGATTATTATTAACAAAAGAAAAATGTATTCAAGACTTGGCCAGTTTGGATCTGTCCAAAACCGCTTATCACTATCTAGTCGAAAGTACAGTGGCAGTGTACTTAAGAAGAAGGAATTGGTAGGAAGTTTACAGCCTGGAAAAGTTACACATGGATTCCTATGTTCTGAAGTGGAACATATTAAAGAATACAACATGAATGCTTACTTTCTTACTCATGAGAAAACAAAGACTGAATACCTCCATTTAGAGAGAGAAGACTCAAATAATGTTTTCTCTGTAGGCTTCCGGACCACCCCCTTGGATTCAATGGGCACTCCGCACATTTTAGAGCACACTGTGTTATGTGGTTCAGAAAAGTATCCAGTGAGGGATCCATTTTTTAAAATGCTAAATAGGTCCATGGCAACATTTATGAACGCTTTAACAGGACCCGATTACACATTTTATCCCTTCTCATCACAAAATGAAGTGGATTATAGAAACTTACAGAAAGTTTATCTTGATGCAGTTTTCAGACCAAACTTATCAAGACTCGATTTCCTTCAGGAGGGTTGGAGATTGGAGCACTCTAATTTAGAAAGCAGATCATCAGATATGGTATTTAAAGGTGTGGTTTATAATGAAATGAAAGGTGCTTTTTCGGAGACAAGCTCTCTCTTCGGTCAGAAATTCATAAACACAATTTTGCCCCAAGGTACTTATGGTTATGTTTCTGGTGGTGATCCACTATGCATTCCTCAATTAACACATGAGCATTTAAAAAAATTCCATGCAACTCACTATCACCCCAGTAATGCTAGAATTTATTCTTATGGTAACTTCCCACTAGAAGCTAACTTGAAATTTTTGAATGAAACATATCTAAGCCAGTACCAGTACTTAGCACCTACAAACACGATTGTCTCACCACAGGACCGTTGGAAGGAACCAAAAAGGGCTGCAATATCATGTAGAGTTGACCAGTATGGAGGTCCGGTAGAAAAACAAAATCAAATTGCCATAGGTTATGTAATGTCAGATATAACAAATATTCATGAGACATTTACGCTGAATGCACTCACTGAGCTTATGATAATTGGGCCAAATTCAGCGTTCTACAAAAGTCTTATTGAAAAGAACATTTCCGGTGGTTACACTTCATTAACTGGATATGATAATCAAATAAGAGATACACTTTTTGTTGTTGGTCTTAGAGATGTTGAACGAACAAATTTTGAATTAGTAGAAAACTTAACAAGCTCAACTCTAGAACATATTTATAACAAAGGCTTCGAAAAAGACCACATTGAAAGTGTCTTGCATGGATTTGAGTTAGCTATAAAACACCAGTCCCCCAAGTTTGGACTAAGTGTGCTCTTCAACCTTATGCCTCTGTGGAATCATAATGGTCCAATTTTGAATGCACTAAAGGTAAATCAGCTGCTTGACCAATTAAAAGTCAACATTAAAGACCACAATTTTGTGAAGAGCGCTATCGAGAAGTATTTCTTAAAAAATCAGCACAAATTAATAATGACAATGCAGCCTGATCCAAAGTTTGATGATGCATTCAATGCTGCCGAGCAGAGGTTGTTAAAGACAAAGATTGAAGCACTAACAGATGCAGAGAAACAACAAGTTTATGAAGATGGTTTAGAATTGTCAAAGGTACAGAAAGAGGAACAGAACCTTGAGGTATTGCCTTGTCTAAAAATTGACGAGATAACTTTAAATAAAACTGCACCACCTTTAAAGCATACAGTCAGTGGATCCATACCACTGCAACTTTGTGAAGCGAATACAAATTGTGTAACATATTTCAAAGGCGTGTTAGGAACTGAAACATTAAATGATAAACAGAAGCAATTATTACCCTTCTTTAATTACGTGATTGACAAATTTGACACCAAGACTTACAATTTTCGAGATTTTGACAAGTTTGTGAGCAAGAGCACATCCGGACTCAGTTTTCTAACTCATGTCACTGAGCATATTGACCAGCATGGTCAGTATGAGCAAGGTGTTTTGGTTGGCAGTCATTGTCTAGACGAAAACCTCCCTAAAATGCTAGATATCTGGACTGAGATCTTCAACGGGCCAGACTTTTCAAATGAAGAAAGAATGACCATGCTCCTAAACAACTACAGTTCATCCCTTACCAGTGGAATCATCGACAGTGGCCACACTTACGCAATGCAAGCCGCTCGCTCTCTAATCACCTCTGTCGATGAATGCAAAGAAGGTTTAATTGGCCTACACCATGTAATTAATATGCAGAATATACAAAAACAGTACAATATTAACGATATCCAAACAATTATTGAAGCAATAGGTGAAAAAATTTTCAATGGAAACAATCTGAGAGCTGCATTCCATTTTAGTAATACGAATGATAATTTATTAGACTGTGTGGACAAGTTTTGTCTGAATTTATGCGAGACCGATGAAAATCGTGACGCGAACCGTGTAAACTGGGTTGAATCAAAACAAATGTCAAAGGAGAATCGAGGTATTCACATTTCAATGAATATTCCGATCAATTTTTGTGCGAAGGTAATACAGACAGTGCCGTATACGCATCAAGACTATCCTAAGTTGCGAGTGTTGTCCAGGTTCTTGACTTCCAAGTATCTCCATCCAATTGTTAGAGAACAGAACGGTGCATATGGCGGTGGTGCGATGCTAACTTTGGATGGCGTTTTTAATTATTACTCATATAGGGATCCCAACTCGCGCACCACCCTAGATGTGTTTGACGACACAACTACTTGGATGTCGAAGAACACCAGCCTGATCGATAAACAGAATCTGTTCGAAGCCAAATTGTCAATCTTGCAACAGATGGACCAACCTATTGCGGAATACATGAAAGGCGTGGACCTATTCCTGTACGGGCTTTCGTTCGATATTTGGCAAACTCAAAGGGAGAGAGTGTTGTCTGTGACGAAGGACGACTTGATCGCTGTTTGTCAAAAGTATTTAGCTCCGGAAAAGTGGGCGGGAAAATGTGTAATTGGCGAAGGAGCATCACAAGAGCTGCAGAAGAATGACGAAATCTGGAAGAAAGTTAGTGGGCCTCAGCAATAAAGCCTTAGTTGATAATGCTTGGTGATGTTTTAAATATTTATAATTCAAGAAAAAAGTTAAACAACGACCCCTGTTATATCTTAAAAAGTATTAAAAATGTTACAATTGTTGTAGATCATATATTTACATTGCCAAATATGTTGAAATCGTTAGGGACACGGAGTTTGTTGTGAAGGTTCAGTTTTATATTTACTGCCTTAGTGTACGGCCTTACTATTTTATTTTAACCGTAGCATGGTTAAAGTCGTCAAAGTTTCATTGTAGACATGCTTTTCGTTATTACTGATCTGTTAGCTCGCTTCTTAATTGAATTACAATCGAAGTACGGTGTTATATACAAAATCTGTATAATTGTACAAATAGCTTTAGTACCGGCCGAAGACACTTGAGCGTTAAGCGCATAACTAAAAATGTATTCAAAGTAGACATTTATTTTGTTCAAAATTTATTTGAGACTGTTATAAAATAAATTTTATTTAAGTACCTTGTATTATTATTCAACCAAACGGACCAAAAAAAATCAATTGCATGGGAAGTTTTGTTACTACTGCTACGTCACATTTACGCTGAATCGTAATTTTTCGTAAAAAAAATATATAAAATGAAAATAAATAAATGTTGGTTTATCTATATTAGAGATCAGCTAACTACACACGCATAAACACACTCTCTTTCTAAGGTCTTATAGTCCATATCCATGAAACAAAAATTGGTGGAGTGCCCGCAGGATTAGAACCCATGACCTCCGATTTTAGGCGAAATCCTATAATCAATAATAAATAAAACACGTGCAAAGCGGAATTTGTCGTTCACCCTAGCTTTTGAGAAAGTAGTGTCTTTGTTCCGTTTGCAAAGAAGAGCAATGTTGTTCTAATCGAGTTTTTCTTTTAAGACTGTCGCAAAGCAGATCTGCCTTACTGCATTCCGTACTTGGGTCCATGAAAGCATTGACATCTTGGATTTCAAATTTTTTTAAGGCCAAGCTATCATTTTACTTTTGACATCATGCCTTTCAGGATACATTAGGAATGACATTACCGCAATCTTACAACAGCCATGAGGATTACTTCCAGGATTGTATGGTGTTCTTTGAAGAGTACCAGGATTTGTATAATTTTGCGAATACGGATGTGCTTGTCAAAGGCGTCCTCGACAGTATAAAGATTGATGATTGGACTGGAATTGATAGTATAGATGCTACTTTTGACATTCGTGCAGTGGCGGAAAGAAATGATTACTTGGGCGGGTTTTTTAAAAAATTAGATAAGTTACAAGCTTTTTATGATTATATTGAAGAAGAGGACGAATGCTCGATCGATGTGCCGTTGAGTCCAAAGAAGAAGCACGAAATTATTCGCTTGGCTAAAGAGATCGATCTGCTATGCGGTAGAACTGGATGCGATACGGTTGTTGATTTTGGATCAGGCCTGGTAAGTTGAGACATTAATATAAAAAAATTTACATAATCAGCTATGTGCTGTTTTTTTACTTTTTAATGGCGATATTTTTTTAACATAATTATGTGAGCTAGAGAATCTGTATGGTCTACTAGTTTTTTTGTGTCCATTTGTATCAGACTTTTAGTTGTACTGCTTTCTCTCAATTATATCTCACTGTGCAAGAAGCAGGAGCATTTTTTTTTAAATTAATAAACGATTAAAACATTTTAACGTGACATCGTCAGCACAGCGCCGCTCACCGCGCGCAGTTGACATGCTAATATGTGAAAGAGAAAAAGGAGTATGCTTACCGGTTCATATCTTGTGTCCCTCTTACACTCGAGCGTTCTTGCCGTCGGAGTAAACAAATTCTGTGTTCATATTTACACGTGCAATATTATTTGACCCTGCTGCCTACTATACGAATGAATATTCATATTGATATTCTATCACTAAAAGATATATGTCACGTATAAGTTTCACTCGTATACCGATTTTACAGGCGATCAATTTATTAATTATAGATACTGACTGACAGTGTATGTATAATCAACTGCCATATGGTACACGATTCAACTAGTTTATCTCAAACAATGTATTCAATTATACAGTAAACGATAGCCAGTGATTAAAAACATTGTATTCTATGGAAAATTGTACCGTCGTACTTAATTGATAAAGTGTTCCCGAGATGTCATTCACTGTGTGCCAGTCCGCTAATAACAACAACATACATATGACGCCATTATGTTGCTATGAGTTACTTTGTTGACATCTGTTCCGAGTCAAATTTGAATGAACTATACTTATGCGAACAGTATAAGACACTAGTCTTGCGCCTACTGCCTATCATCAGGTTCAATTCAACATAGAAGCATTGCGCTTACTTATATGAAAATGACGCAACCGGCATGAGAAGAACCGGCGGAATAAACACAGCGGGCTTAGTCTTTGTAATTTTTTACAATTCAATATATTATGATAAAAAAACAATTCAGAGTTTACGAATGTCATTTTGTTGAAAAAACCTAGAGCGAGCATTCCATTAACAGAGTGTGTCATCGTTTTGAAGTCGTTTACATTATATATATTGTGTATAATCTTTAACACACAAACGTCCCATAAAAGATTTAGTTATTCTTCGCAGTCTAGATGCTGGATGAATTAATTTACGTTTGTTATTAAAATAGTAGTTATTAAAATACAAAATTAGTAGTTATATTATGTGCATTACAATGCTCGTATTATCTTGTGAACATGGTTTCATTCTTATAGTTATTTTTGCTAACTGCCTCTGTTGCCTAATGGTGTGAACTTGCGATGTAGAAATCGGAGGTTGTGGGTTCGAATACTGCGGGGACTGGGCAAATTTTCATTGTTGTTTCCTAGTTATTAGGCAATGCGCACTGATTATCCGATTGTCTGTAAAGTAAGATGATGCATGCGCCATATAGACATGTAAAAAGTAGGTCCTGCGCTTTATTTCTCATCGCTCGGGTCGATTTTCTATCCCCTCGGGGTGCATCTGTCCCCAAAAGTGAGTGCATCTGTTTCGCGCACTCTAGTATGAAGTTTAAAATTAAAGAGATAAATAATTCTTTATACTTGTTCAGAGGTATTAAGCCTTTTTTTAGCTTTAACTTATAAAAAAATTCACCAGGGAAAGACTTGCGCGTTATAATATCTCGTGTTTAGTTAGCTGCACTATAACATAGTGTCAATCACTTGGATGGCAATATTACTTTCCAAACTAGCATATATTCAATATCTCATGTTACAGTATCACCTAAAGAACAGTGGCAGCTTAAAGTCTGTACTTGATCTTAAAAGACACCTTCAGTCTCAAGAAAACACCTCTTCAGGGTCAAATTGTTTTCAACTGACATAGAGGGATCATTTTACATTTATGTAATGTAGTGATCAACCGGTACTGATTTACGCATTTTGAAAATATACATCCGAAGTTGTGGCCGCTTGAGGTTAAAAGCTACGACGTTTAGTTTTATCGTCGTGTTATCATAAGGGTACATTTTCTTTTCTCAGGGTTACTTGGACCAGGCTATATTTGAAATGACGAAGTACAACGTGTTGGGTGTGGAATGCAATGACAGTCACCACGCTGGCGCGATAAACCGACAAAACAAGTATCACACGAAATCAACCGGCAGGGTTAAATACATTAAATATAGAATTACAGATGAGTCCGACAAAAATTTGGAGACGTTTCTCAGCGATGGATTTCCAAATAGAAGAGAGTTTTGCATTACTGGCCTCCATTCGTGCGCTGATTTGACAGTTGACGCAATGAATATCTTTTTAAAAATGTCTGAAGCCAAAGCAATGATACTTATGCCATGTTGTTACCACAAAATGAGATTAGATCATATTTCTGATGATAGATTTATGAATTTTCCTCTAAGCTATTGTTTAAACGAGATTTACGAAAAACAACGAGGACATGAATATTTACATGTACCATTTTTAAGGTTAGCCGCCCAACCTTACATTTCTGAGCAAAGTGACGTACATAGTTTGGTTTTCAATTTACTCGCAAGAGGGGTTTTACAAATGTTTGCATATAAATGTAAGTTTTAAACTATTTTGTTGTTCGTTTAGAAAATTATAACATCCTTGTACATTCGTAATTGGCACCGTGGCTCTCTGGTCTTTCTTAGTCTCTGGTCAGAGGTTCCTGTTTCTTAAATACAGGCTATAATATTATGTTTAATAACTGATTATTGTTTTAGATAATTACAAGATAAAAAGGAAAAAGCGTAAAGCTGTAAGAGTAAAAACAATCCACAACGACTTTGATGGTTACGCGCACGATGCCTGCACAAATGGATTCACGTTTATTAAAGACACTTGTTGGCAAGATAAGACTAGTGAAATAAATGAGACAAATTGTTCATCGAAACAAACCGATATGTTAGAAGAACTGAAATTAATGTGGCTAAATATATCCACAGTGACCTTTAAGAAAACCGCGGTATTTATATTACTTCAAAACTATCTGCAGCCCTTGTTCGAAAACTTCATTTTATTGGACAGAATAGTATATTTACGGGAAAAAGGCGTTTTCAATGCAGCATGTAAAAAAATTGTTAACAATGAAATATCTCCAAGATGTTTGGCTTTATTTGCTCATAAATAAAAACTATATAAAATATTTTGCATTCATTTCTTTTATATTATTTATTATTTTTGTGGTAACTGTTCCATTTTTTTTAAAGGGGTTAGCGGAAGAAAATACCAAAGTAGTGTTGTCGTTAACAAATAATGTGTAAACACCATGGTAGTGATTAAAAGGACTCAATTGTAATATATTCACGAGCCATAAGAGCTTATGGACTTATTATATCTGCATTTTTACGGGAAAGTTCTGCCTATCTTACCACTTTGCATGTTGTTTGATTTTTAAAATTTCTACTGAGAATAGTAACATTGTTATAATATACTTGTCTTTCTTGCTCTATCATAAACCGACACACAAATTGTATATATAGTTTCAGGCTAGCCCAGCCGAACTATTGGATCCCCAAACTTATACGCCGAGACCTTCGCTGCTCGAATATGCAACGGTAAACCGAAGCGATTGAGAAGGATAGAGGGTCGAAGGTTTATGCTCGGGAGCACCTGTCGAAGCTAAGGAATAGTTCTGGCTCGAATGCTTCCACTAAGCCTGATTCTATTTTTTTTTTATTTCTATTGAAAATTGTACGCGTTACAGGCAGGTAGAATAGGGTTGAGGAACGTGCTAGCCTGACTCGGCATCTTTTTGGCGAGCTTGCTAACGTAATGAGGTTAGTCTGACTCTAAGGCAGCTGAAGCGGGGAAAAGCTCCTGGGAAGGATGTGATCACGACCGAATTGCTCAGGGCGCGGGGCTATCCTGTCCTAGCTGTGTTACAAAATGTGTTTGATTCCGTCCTTCAACGGGGTATTTCTCCCAAAGCGTGGCTTAAAAGTGAGGTCACTCTGTTTTTTAAGAAGAGAGACAAAACCGAACTTAAAGACTACCGACCGATCTCGCTTTTAAGCCACATATACAAGCTGTTCTCGAGAGTCATGATGAATCGCCTTACTAATAATACTTACTAATAATTATAGCCACTGGAGCAGGCTGGGTTCCGGAGAGGATTTAGCACCATAGACCATCTTCAATATAAGGCAAGTTGTACAAAAGAATGTAATTTCCCCGAAACTGTTCACTAATGCTTTGGAGGATGTTTTCAAGATCCTAGATTGGGCTGGATGTGACATAAGTATCCACGGCGAGTACCTTTCACACTTCCGTTTTGCCTACGATATCGTTATATTGGCCGAGTCGTTGGAGTGCTTGCAGGAGATGCTGCACAGTCTAAATGTATTCCCCCACGTAACGGCCTCAGGATGAACTTGGACAAGACGAAAGTCATGTTCGAACGCGTTATCCAGAGGCCGGTGAATGTCGATGAATATGTCTACCTTGGGCACATATTGCAATTAGGAACATACAAATTCGAGAAGGAAGCTGATAAGAGGATTCAGTTGGGCTGGGCAGCATTAAGGAAGCTGAACCGTCGTCGATACCGCAGAGCTTGAAGACGAAAGTCTTCAACCAATGCGTTCTCCCCTGTGATGACTTACGGAGCCGAAACATGGCTTCTGACTGCAGGATTGGTCCACAAATTTGCCGTAGCTCAACGTGCTATGGAACGCACCATGCTCGGAGTCTCTTTGTCAAATAAAATTTGTAATGAATTTATCCGTCAAAGAACTAAGGTCACCGACATAGTGCAAAGGAAGTTGTTGAAGTAGCAGTGGGCCTGTCATGTAGTCCGAAGAACGGATGGCCGATGGCCCAATAAGGTTCTGGAGTGGAGGCCGCGTTCAAGAAGACGGAGCATTGGTCGCCCCGGAGCAGGTGGGATGCCGATCTACGAGTAGTAGCCGGTTAAGGTTGGTGGCTTGTGGCAAGGGATCGGTCGTCTTGGCGTTCATTGAAAAAGGCTTATGTTGTGTTAGTATGGCAATTATTATCAGCATTCAATTTAAATACGATAATATTTATCTATCAGTTACACCACCAACCTTTACACATATAAATAATTATAAATTTAAATTAACGGCTTTTCAAAAAATAATAATTGAAGCAAAATGAAAGTAGAGTCCACTTATATATTTAAAAGAATTCTATGCACCTTTTGAACTGTTGCATTAATAGGTGGACAAAAACTTTTCTTTTTTTTGTGTCAATTATTGACAAAGTTTACTCTACGTTCTTTTTTAATTATTTTGCGTTCGGTTTCTAATCCATGCAAAGTTACCTAAGTTTCGATGTGAAGCGACAAGCATCGGGTAATGCTATCTTTGTTTGATGAAGTAGTTGTAGTAAATTTAAAGGCACTGACGTCCTTTAACGACTGCCAACCGGGACGCACTTTTTACATACCCATATAATGCATGAATTATAGCCAATTGGGTACTTGGCAAAAATTCTCCTGGTTATAGAAAGCAAAAAGTAATTTTCCCGCAGGATTTGAACCCACGACTTCCGGTATGTACATAAATAATCACTAGAAGGTGGTTTAAATGCAATATGGATACCAACTTGTTACGACACCGCTGAATTTAAGTTTTTGTAAATAATACGTGACACGATTGAACTTCTGATATAAGTACTTAAAAAAATTGAAATGCAAATTTTGTAATTTTAGTACTATTTAAATTATGGTACTCACTT